>CAUYQG010096120.1:0-60547 GCA_963574415.1 Tarsius wallacei
TAAACTAGTGCAACCTCTGTGGAAAGCAGTGTGGCGATTCCTAAAAGCTCTAAACACCAACCTCCCATATGACCCCGTGATCCCCCTACTGGGAATATACCCTGAAGAACTCAAATCACTTTATAAAAAAGATACCTGCACTCATATGTTTTTTGCAGCATTGTTCACAATAGCAAGAACCTGGAAGCAACCTTGTTGTACATCAAAAGAGGACTGGATTAAAAAAATGTGGTACATATACACAGTGGAATACTACGCAGCCATAAAAAAGAACAAAATCATGAATTTCGCAGCAACCTGGATGGAACTAGAGTCTATAATACTGAGTGACCTCTCACAGAAACAGAAAACTGAGTATTACATGTTCTCACTCATATAGTAGACCTTGATCATCCAACGTATTACCACAAGAAAATGACTGACAGTGGTGGGAAACGATGGGGGGGTCGGAGGGATGGGGAAGGGATTAATGGCAGTAAATACCTGTCTGGGGATGGGGGGACACTTCTTATCAACAAGGGTGCCTGACATATTTGTGTACCTAACCCTTAACTGTACCCCTCAATATCACAATAAAAAAAATTGTATATATAAAAAAAAAAGAAAGAAATTTTGTGCTCTGTGGCACTAAAATTAATTGAACTTTCTTTTATTTCAAGTGCAGGATTTTGTAACATCATGCCATGTGCAATATTCAGTTATTCATATGCTTCAGAACATTACCCATTTTATTTTGTATTATCAACATATTACATTCAGGAATATCATCATTTATGTCATTTTTAAAAACCTTTAAGTACAGTCATGCACTGCATAAAAATATTGCAGGCAGCAATGGACCACATATGCAATGGTGGTCCCATAACATTCTAATATCATATCTTTACTGTACCTTTCTTGTTTGTATATGTTTAGATATACAAATATTTACTTTTGTGTTCTGGTTGCCTACAATATTCAGTATAGTCACATGCTGTACAGGTTTGTAAGCTAGGGACAATGTGCTATACCATATAGTCTAAATGTGTAGTGGGCTAGTGTACCATCTAGGCTTGTGCGAATACACTCCATAAAGTTTGCACAATGATAAAAATGCATAACAGGGCATTTCTTAGAATGCATTCATTACTAAGCAAGGTATGAGTTTATAATGAAGCGGTTATGGAACCTGATGCAAGCTTTTCAAAATTTAGTTTTTTCATTGAAAACTTAAATCTTATTATTAGTAACAAGTACCGCCAGTTTTTAAATTGATATTATAAAATAATTGATTATTATATATTATACATTTGCCTTCCCTCAAATCTGAGTAAACATAGTTCATTTGTTAGTTGCTCTTTCACATAAAAATGATGTTTCATGATGAAAAAAGTGAGTTCAGTTCAGAACTCAAAAAGTCTTGCCAGTGCTTTTCTTCTTGTATTTTCACATATAGAAGAATTCTTTTATGTATATTTTCTATTTTGTAACACAGTATGAAAGAGACTTCTGAAAAAGTTATAATAAAAATGATTGAGATTAATCAATCATTTTTAATGCTTCATTAAGCATAGTTTTAAGTAAAACTGAACTAGCATTGTTTTTGTTGTTGTTGTTGTTCTTTTTTTTTCCTAATGTAGTTGTATGGTGTGAAATAATACAATAACTACTAATAGAATGTGTTGCACTGGATGGCCATCATCAATAACTCAAAAAACAACATATGCTGGAGAGGATGTAAGGAAAAGGGAACACTTCTACACTGTTGATGAGAGTATAAACTAGAACAACCTCTGTGGAAAACAGTGTGGTGATTTCTAAAAGATCCAAAAATTGACCTTTCATATGACCCAGCAATCCCCCTTCTGGGATTATACTTGGAGGAACTCAAATAACTCTATGAAAAAGATTCCCACACATGCATGCATGTTTATTGCAGCACCATTTACAATAGCAAAAACATGGAACCACCTGTGCTGCCCATCGAAACTGGACTGGATTAAAAAATGTGATACATATAAATGATGGAATATTATGCAGCCATAAAGAAGGACAAAGTTATGAACTTTGCAGCAACTTGGATGGATTTAGAGTCTATAGTACTCAGTAATTTATCACAGAACAAATAACTGAGTACCACATGTTCTCACTCATAAGTGGACCCTGAATAATTATCATAATACTATAAAAAAGAGGTTGACAGTAGTGGGAAACTGACAAGAATGGGGCACACTTCATCAATAAGGGTACCTGACCTCAAACCAGGTGAATAAAAATAACGAATAAAGAAAATAAAAACAATAAAAAATAAAAATAAAGAATTTGGTGCACTGCCATAGTTAGAGTTAGGGCACCTGAGGTATTATATTGCTCTTGGAATGTAAATGTCAAAACTAAATATAGTAAAGGCATATTATTATGAGAATATATTTGACCTCACAGATGCCACAAAGGAACTCAGGAACTTCCAGTGGTCTGCAGATTGCACCATGAGAATCCCCTGTCTATGAAATTCTAACCTATCATTACTGTTGTATTCTCTCTGACGCTATCCTCTTCTGTTCTGCCCTCACTCAATCCACTCCAGCCTCATTGACGTGACTATTTCTCAATACTGTAGGCACATGCTTGCCTTTAAAAATTGCACTGACTGCTCCCTCTGTGTAGATGTCTTCTCAGATATCCAACAGGCTAACTCACCAAAGGCTAAAATATAATTAAGCTATTTTTCAAACATAATCTTATAAACGAGGTCTACTCTGGCCATAATATCTAGAACTGCAACTCTAAGAACTTCTAATTTTATTTATCTTGTTTCATATTATTTCATAGCATTTGGTGCTTTCTATTTTTGTGTTTATTATATTAATTCTATATTTCCTCTCATTAAAACAGAAGTTCCATGCAGGCAGAAATTTTTACGTTTTGTTTGTTGCTGCATTTCATATATTAAACTAAGTTTTGCACATTGTAGGCATCAATTAACATTTATTGAATTAAAGGATGAATGATTCCAATTGTATATACTCTTGTTTCATGTATGCAACTGTTTATTTCTATTTCAAAGATATTAATATTGTAAATACTAATAATGTATAAAGATAATTTATTTTAAAATTTTTGCTCACTTTATTATCTTTTCCCATCTAAGTTTTTTAATTGTTTTCTTTTCATCTGTTATTCATGTTGGAGATTTTCTCAAACATCTGAGTTTTTCTCAAGCATCTATTCGTACTTAAGTGTGTGATGCTCAAAGGGTTCCCAGATGTTCTATGTACATATTTTCATAGTAAGACTTGACTTTAGACTGCAATGGGTTGGTTTGTATGGGGACTCCAAAGTAGCAGTGTAATTAGCCTTCTTTCCTTAGATAGTCAGTATCTTCAGAGCTTTTTTTAAAAATTATTCTTTAAGATAAAAATTATCTAAGCCTAGTTAATATACATTTGACCACCAAGCTGAGCATATTATTAATGGTCATACTCTTAAATGTGTAGACTTTAATTTAATCTTGGGTCAGTAAATTACTGCCTATGGGCCAAATCTAGCCTGTTTTTGCAAATGAAGTTATTTATTTAACACAAAAACACTCACTTATTTACATAGTCTCTAAGACTACTTTCATGCTACAATGCCAGGGTTAAGTAGTTGCAACATAAACCCTATAAACTGGAAAGCCTAAAATGTTGACTAACTGACCCTTTATGGAAAATGTTTGCTGACTCTTTTTTTTTTTAATCTTGATGTTTCTTTTTAAATTTTTAATTACAAAGGTGAGGGGTACAATTCAGGGTTAGATATACAAATGTTCATTATGCAGGTACCCTTGCTGAATCTTAATACCTGTTTCTGGTATGGTTCTTCTCAGTTATTATTCTTAGTGTTTGTGTCTTGGTGTACAGTAAACAATGGTTTACTTCATAGAGGTAACATGCATTCCCTTACTGAGAGCATAAGAGGCAGATCTTGTCTTTATTGGATGAGGAAGGATTTGGGAATTTACCTACTGATCAAACAATTCTCCTTTTTTAACTGCACTCCTCACCTTTGCCTTTGCAAGCAAGTAATTCATCCTTTCCTACTTATTTCCAGGGTAAAGTGAAATAGTTATTTTTACTTGGTTATGCCATCGCTCTTGTAAGGCTCTTTGTTTTTTTTTTTTTTTTTGGTAGGGAGAGAGTCTCGTTGCCAACACTGGTGTATAGTGGTGTCATCAAGGCTGACTGTATCCTCTGTCTCCTGCCACAGCCTCCTAAGTGACCAGGAATATAGGCGTGTGCCACTTCAGCTAGCTACTATCTTTTAAATTTTTTGTAGAGCTGGTCTTGAACTTCTGACCTCAAGCTAGCCTCCCTCCTCAGCCGCCCAAAGTGCTAGAATTACAGGCATGAGCCACTAGGCCTTGCTTACCTTTATTTTTTGGTAAGACAACTTCTCGTTTACTTTGGCTATTTCAAGAATGTGTAATGTCTCTGGTTGTTTGACTACTCTTTTCCACTTTTTGTTGTCCCTATGAATTTACATTTTTATAAAATTTTAATAATTTCTTTTTTCCCAGGAGAATATAGATAAAAATTATATTTAATCCATCGTACTTAATTTGAAGTAATTAGCACTATTTTAAATTTTCTACATTTTAGATATTATTTTTATGTGTAGTCTAATTAATGTTTACTTTAAGCAAATTTCTGAAGTTAAAAAACTTTGTTTTTAATTCTAACCTTTGACCTGTAAATATGGTGTGTGTGTGTGTGTGTGTGTGTGTGTATGTGTGTGTGTGTGTGTGTGTGTGTGTGTGTGCTTTAATCTGTTAAAGACTAGGAAGCATACGTAAGCTTGCCTTACATTTTGATGAGGTTTTATTTTATATGTCTCAATGGTATGCAATTTGGTCAATAAAAATTCATGACATTTTTAACTGAACTGTTCACTTCAACAATAAAAACTGGTTTCTGGGACCCATTTAATACTTAAAGTTTTTATTGTGCATAAAAAGTAAAGAGTTCCACAGGGCTTTTAATATAAAATGCTCGGGATCAAGAGAAACTCTTTAGTAATTTATTTTTGATATTTATATAATTATGTATTTATATACCTTATATATTCTATATATAATTTTTGATATTTACAAGTTATACTTACAGATATGTATAATTATCTGTCATGGCAGGTATAATAATCACCCCCAAATGGGTCTCTTTGCTAATCCCCTGAATCTGTTAGTGTATTTGTATATATGTCATATGGGACACAGCGCATGTGATGAAGGTTAAGGACTTTGATATAAGGAAATTATCCTGAGACCTTGAAACAACAATATGTTGAGAAGAAAGCAAAGGAATGTAGCAATAACTTTTATATAGAAAAATTTTCTTAACTTCAATATATTTTAAAAAATCACTTAATAAAGGAAAAAAGATAAACTGGTCTACATTAAAGTTAAAAATTTGCATTTGTCAATAAAAACTATTAAAAAGGTGAAGAGGAAAGTCCCTGTGTGAGAGAAGATATCTATAATACATATATCAGTAAAGGACTCAGAGTCAGAATATTTAAAGAGTCTTACAAATCAATAAAAAAAAGGAGGAAAATATAAAAATCCAAAATTCTTGTTCAATTCCTGCACATGGTCATATGAAATATTACATAGATATATAAAAATATTACAAATATTACATGAATATTTAAAAATATTAATTATGCTTTATTATTTAAAGACACATATGTTACAATGTAATACCATTGCACATATGCCAAAATGGCTAAAACTAGAAAAATAAACCCTGAAAGATACAAGTCAGCATGGGGAGAACTGGAACTCTGATATCTCCTGTAGACTGTGAAAATTTGTAACATCAGTTTGAAAAACTGTGTGGAGGTACCAAAACTAAATAAATGCTTACCTTATGAGCTAACAATTCAAATCTCAGAGATGTACTTAAGAAAAAACAATACAGATATTCACTAAAAGTGCTATTTTAGAATATTTATAACAACAAAATTTATAATAGATGAAATCTGAAGCCTACCCAAATGTTTATCATCTGTGGAATAACTAAATAAATTTTGGTATAACCAGGTAGTGGAAAGCCTATATAACAATGCAGATGAGTGAATTACAAAATACTGGTCACATCTTGGATAAGTCTCACAAAAAATAATATAAATAAAAGAAGCCAGACAAAAGCGGTTTTTTGATTTTCATTACTGTAAGTTAAGAAACAGGCAACATCAATCAAAATGTGATTTCAGAAGTTAGGATATTGATTACATTTGATCAGGGCTAATGACACAAAGAAGAATAAGTTCAGAGCTTCTGGGATGCTAGCAACTAAGTATCTGTATCTTGATCTATGTGCTGGTTACATAGATGTTTTCAATTTCTGACAATTTATCAAGCTACTCTCTTAATGTTGTGTGCATAGCTGTTTGCATACTATATTTTAATAAAAAGCTAACTAAAATAAAACTAATTTATTTTTCCTCCTAACAAATTTACTGTACCAGGGGTTTCAATTGTGAGTTATACCAAATATTTAATGATTGAAAAAAACATAAAAAAATTTCTTTTGTATTTGCTCCCAAGAAAATTAAACAAATCTCCATTCTACACTCAAGTGTTTATTAAGCACTTACTTTGTGATTACACTATTACTTATTGTGAAGGTGAATGCAAATTAGAAGTCATGTATTTAACATATCCTACTCATTCCCTGTTGCCATTTTTCCTACCATTAAAAGACAGGCAGGAAACCATACCCAGAAATCAAGAAATTCATGGAAATATTTCTATAACTTGATAATAAACACCTCCAAAAAAAGAAATACAAACCTTTGAATATGGTTATTGTTAACTAAAAAGAGCAATTAAAAATGCACATAAAACGTGGTTCTCTTTGTAATATATTTGAAACAAAAAATAATAGTTTGTCATTTATTTTTACTGTAAAATAATCATGCAATATAAAAATTTACTGATAAATTATTTTTCTAGTAAGGCTCTAGGGCATGAAATTTATAAAATTTTAACAATGTCATCATTTTTCATCATTTAAGGTCTTGATAGGCATTCTTCATATAAACATAAGTGATGAAGACAACCCCTTTCATGAAAGCTTATGATTTTCCAGTTTTATTTCTCTCAAGCCATAGAAAATTTTGTGATTACACTGTAGAGCAATGCCTGCTGTATTCATTTCCTATTATTGCTGTAGCCAATTATCAAAATTTTAGTGAATTAAAATGACACAAATTTATTATTTTAGAATTCTGGAGATCAGATGTGTAAAATGAGTATCACTGAGTTAAAATCAAAATGTGAGCAGAATTGTGTTTATTTCTCGAGACTCTAATGGAAAATCTGTTTTCTAGCCTTTTTAAACTTCTAGGGGCTGCAGCACTATTCCGTCTTTTCCTTATAAGGCCTTTGTAATTACATTGGAACAAGCAGGACAATACAGGATAATTTTCCCATATCAAAGTTAGCTGACTAGATCTTACCTTGAAAGTTAAATTTTTCTTGCCATGTAATAAAATGTATTCATGGGTTTCTGGGATTAGGATGTGGATATTTTAGAACTATTATTCTACCACAGTTGCCTATATAATTCACTTAATGATAATATGTCAGCTATTATGTGTCCTTGCTAATACTGGAAAAAATCCACAAAATAACATATGCCAAAGCTATCTAAATTTAGACATAATCATAGCATTAGTTATCTTGATTCGTGAAATAATTTAATGTTCTACTTCTAATACTGACATTGCATAAGTTACATTTTCCCATTGGAAGGGGGACTTAATGTTAGTCCATCTTAAATAAAAATGAAGATGAGAATAAGTTCAAATTTTAAGATAAATGAAAAAAATATGATCTAAATACTTGTATTCTGATGATTTGTGAAAGCAAATGGATAACCTCTCTTTTTAGAGCTTCTAAAAGTTGTTAGGTCCTGAGGAAACTTGTATTTGAAGACCAAGTCATAGAGCATGACTTTTTAATTACTGACCTTTTGATATAGATTCACATTCTTCTTTAACTGCTTGTAGTAGGCGCAGATTAGATGGAACCCAAGATAGAAGATTCATTGATTGAAATAAAAGACCCCTGACTATTATATCTTTAATGTGGAATGTTAAATATACCTTCCTTCCCTAAAGAAAAACAATATTTATGAACTGTTGTTGTCTGGACAGAGGAAAATAAGTTAACACTAAAAGCAAGTAAAAGGGATCTCATAGATGCTCTGACCTTAGAATATCCAAATTATGATATTTTGTGTATATTTTTGTACATACAAAATAAAGGAAATTTCCTAGGCATTGAGTCCCAAATACGGAGACTATAGTTGGCAACTGGATACAGTGGCTAGAGGACGATTGTCTTGCAAGAAAGTCGTAACAGTGATCTCCCTGCTAGCAAAAGCAACTGAAGAAATAATGATACCATTTCCCTTGACTGTCTTCTTTCCACATACTTTGGAAACACTTCTAAATTCACACCATACTCAGCATTATTCAGTTAGTCTATCCACTTATGAAATCCTACTTCTTTCTGCACCTCATAATCTTTAAGCACAATAATCTAAGTCTAGTAGTCTTCTGCCTCTTCTTGTTAGTCTTCTGCTTCTACCTTAACTATCAACTCCTTTCTTCAAGGATAGATCTAGAAGAAACTTCTTTTTCTAATGTTAATGCTGTTTGGTTTACGGATGTATTCTACTAAAAGCATGGATCTGGAATTTATCATGTAAATTATAATATACTGTCTTTAGCTGAAGAAATAGAAAGTGCTTACCTTCCAGAAGCAATCTCAGCTCAATAGGCACAATTGATATCATTAATTAGAGCTTGCTGATTGGAAAAAGGAATAGCTACTAATATTCATACACTCAGCAGACAGGCCTTCTGAGTAGCTCATGACTTTGGAATGCCATGGACACAAAAAGGGGTTCTTAACAACTTCTGGTCAGTCTACAAAAAAATAAACATCTTATCTCACAATTATTAGAAGTCATATTATTACCCAAATCACTAGCTATTATTAAAATCCCAGATTATTCCAAATCAGATAATCGAGAAAACAGAACAACAACAATAACAACAATAACAACAACAAAACCCAGCTAGCTGATAAGGTAGCAAAGAAATTTGCTCTAAACACATCTAAGTAAGAAAAGCAATCTATATTAACTTTTAAAGTCTTTCAGTTTGATCTAAAATTAGCTCAATTCAGAATTCCAAGAGCAGAACAAGAAAATTGGAAAACAAAAGGGGAAACATACGCCCCCAAGGACAAAATATGGTATAGGCTGAATGACTTTCCTATACTTTCTACTGAATTACAATAATCATTTGTAACTAATGTAAATGATTGAACTCATGGGAGCCCAGATAAAATGGTTGCTCGGTGAAACTACTGTTATTGGAAAATTTCCCCAACTATAACTCATAAGGTATATAGTCACTGCCCTACCTACAGAAAATATAATCTAGAGAGAACTTTCATAATTCTCAAGGATATTTTTATTTACCTGAAGAGCCCTTGGAAGTACTGCATTTAGATTTTATTCTGCTACTCCCATCACAAGGATACAAGTAGGTTCTGGTGATGGTTTGTATGTTTTCCCATTGGGTGGAAACTTTTCTATGCAGAAGACCAACAGACTTAGTGGTAAGTAAAATTCTACTAAAAAATATTATTCTGACTTAGGGAGTTCCTTTAAAACTTCATAGTTTCAGAAGTACTCATTTCAGTGGACATATTATTCAGTCAATAAAGAAGATCTGGCCAATTCTTCAACATTTCCATTGTGGGTTATCACTCTCAGTTATCTGGGATAATAGAATATACAAATGAAATAATCAAAACTTAATCAGCCAAATTAATAAGTTATCTCCGACTGATATAATAACAGAGAGACTTAAGAAACTATGGCAAATATATTAAAAAAAGAAAATCTCTAGTTTGTCTTAGTGTTCTCTGTCTTTCCTGCTATTAAGGCCATTAATGAACATACTTTGGAGGAATTACTTGTGCTCCTGGCTTACGTGTTTATATGTAGCATCTAGACTGGCTTGTCTACACAGTGGTGGACACACACATTGTTGCCTCAGTAGTCGGTAACTAGGGGCCTTATACTTGCTAGGTCATTCGGTAACTCTCCTATTCTCACATA
This sequence comes from Tarsius wallacei, assembly GCA_963574415.1. Classification (NCBI taxonomy): domain Eukaryota; kingdom Metazoa; phylum Chordata; class Mammalia; order Primates; family Tarsiidae; genus Tarsius; species Tarsius wallacei. The sequence continues at coordinate 10,161 of CAUYQG010096120.1, forward strand.
AAAATATAAAAGGACCTCCTGCTTCTCTACATTGCAGAGCTAATAAGACTATGTTAACAGGTTATGATAATAATGCAGGTAAAACATGCTAGGAATACTAATCTCAAGTGCTGACATTTATATTAATATATATATTTATATAACATGAAAATTATCAGCAATTGTTGGTCAGAAAGGTACAAAAAGCAGCCCAAGCCCAGATGGAACTATATGATAGAATTGCCTTAGGTCATCTATTGGTTAGAAAAGAAGGGAGTCTGTGCAGTAACACACACTGCATATTATACCAATATTAGTAGAAATTGAGACTGAATTAGAAAAAATTACTTGAAAGGCCAAATCGTTACAAGACATAAGAAAAACAAATTCTCTAAATGGCTTGTTTAGTTGTCTCCTCTATGTTCACTATTTCTGGTCATCAAGTAGATATCATAATCTTAAGCATAGTTGTCATTTTTCTAGTTATTAAATTGCTCATAATTTGAATTTCAGCTTGCCTGCAATCAACAACTAAAAGTAAAATAATGATTGCTCAGAAAATTGCTTTAATTTGAAATATGGTCATGTGACCTGAAGTAGATCCATGAATTACTTTCCTCCTGTCACCTTAAAACCTCCTCCTAACCACTTTTTAACATATAAATTAAGCATTTTTTCCCCTTTGTGGGACATGACTTTTAGAAATGATCCTTCCTAGTGATACAGGATTTAATTATTTTCAAACAAAATGCTTCTTCTGTGTTTTCTTCAAAAGATCTTGAAGAAAAGGGAAGAATGTGAGAGGGGGAAAAATGGGTAGACTGTCTATTTGGGGTTTCCAAAAGTTGTTAGGCCCCAAGGAAGCTTGATTTAGGAGACGGAATCACAGAACATGACCTCTTAATTACTGACCTTTTGTTATAGATTAACTTCCTTCTTTATCTTACCAAGCTTAAACCTGATGGCACCTGAGATATAATACCCCTTGACTTAGATAAAAGACCACTTGATTATTACATATTTACTGTGGAATGTTAAATATACTTTGCTCCCCCCCCCAAAAAAACATGGCTCATAACAAATCTAATTGCTGCAATTACTGTTAAGCTTCTATAGAAGGCACATAAATGACCCTCAAACTTCTCCACTTCAGAACACTGACCTCATTATTTTGGAGTTTTTGCTCTACCAAGTGGTCATCCTCAAACGTTGGGCTTGAATAAGTGCAATATTTAATCATATTGCATGAATCTCTTTATTGAGATTGGCAGATTCAGCCATTTATTCTTATCTTTGTTACATCTAGCTCTATTGTAGATGTGTAGAATGTACAAAATTTGTCATGCAATGACTGACAACTAAGGTCACAAACCATCCTATAAAAAGTGCCACATACCTCATTGCTGAATATCACTATGGTCACCTTCGAAGTACTCCCCTTAGGAAACTATGCAACGACATCAGTGCCTAGTCCACTGGTCAAAGCAATTTTGGAACTCCTTTTCTTGAATGGCCATCAGACATATTGTTGTTATTTGTTGCAGTCTGACAATTAAGTCTGTGAACTTGCCACCGTGTGCTTGCATGTGCAGCATTGTGCAAATAACTATTAGAATACTCTCCCTCCTGCCTGATCTGGCCTCCAGTGACTTTTTTCTATACCCGAAGATAAAGAAAATATGAAAGGAAGATAATTTGATGACATTCAGGACACCAAGGGTAACGACCATTCCAGAAGGAGTTCCATAATTGCTTTGACGAGTGGATCAGGTGCTAACATCGGTGCATACCTTCCCACAGGGGAGTACTTTGAAGATGACCTTGGTGATATTCAGCAATGAGGTATGAAGCACTTTTTCTAGGATGAGTTCATGAACTTAATTGTTGAATCTCGTATATTATTTTCTGAGTGAAACATTTTATCTTTCAGTTTGAGTAGATTTATAAATATGATACTCCTAATATAAAAATATAAAATATATTATTTATTTTATTTCTAAATTTATGTAAAGATATCAGAAAATGATTTTTTAAAAAACTAAACATATATAATTATAATATATATTTGCCAACCTTAAAAAAGACATCAAAGAGAAATATCTTCTAATACAATGAGTTTATTCAGGATTAAGCAAAAAGAATTATAATATGGTAAATACAGCTATGACTTGACAATTTTATCTGAAGAGGGGAGTATAAAGGAAAGTTTTAGTGACAAAATGAAGAAGCTCATGTAGGCTACTCAGAAACAGAGTTCATTGGTTATGAAGTTTCAGTTACAGCTGGCATCAGTTCATTGGTGGAGATGCCTTGACTGCACAAGCATTGTTTCAGAAGCATCTTCCCTGAACTGCTGCAGTCCTAAAGAAGGGATTTCTTATAGGGTTATTTTAGAAAGTCCTTGAGACTCTTCTTATCTTAGACATGGAAGCATGAGCTCTCCCCTTTCACGCTTTTCCAGCTCCAATTTGTTTAGGTCTAACAAGAGTGAGTATTATCCTGGCATCTCCAACTTTCACATGGTGTATGTATTATATGTCAATGTGTTATACTATATGTCTTGATCTATTACCTAATACATACATATACCTGTATGTATATATACATATATACACACATACCATATATATATATGGTATATTATATATTTGTTTCCCATGTATCCTTCTCTGCTCATATGTGTCCAACTAAATACTATATATATTAATATGACATATAATGCATAACTGTAATATTCTCTGTAGTACATTTAACTCCTTTTCTAATACATCTTTTTCTGCTTGTATGTGTGTGTGACTATTAATATTGGCAAATATTCCAAATACATGAACTGAAATAGAAAATAAATGATTTATTTCAAATTATTAAAACCCTCAAACAAATACGCAAAATCTACCAAGGCATTCATGGAATGCTTTAAAATCCAGAGAAAATGAAATAAGGATTAAACTTGAACTATCTGCAGAGGATAGGGATTTACTATGTGAATAGTTAGGAGTGCTTCAATTCAACCAAAACATTAAATGATAGTGTCAAATTCTTAGCCTGGAGCGTATTTATCATCAAATTTCTTTTCTTGGTAGTAGCATTAAGGATGCATTAAGGAAAGGATAGAATACATTTAATACTATAGGAAGAAAAAGTTAATGATCCTAAAAGATGATCATGGCTGCTTGTCCTTGAGTATTTAAAATAATTTTTCTCACCTGGAAAGTTACAAAAATGCTTCTAAAATGTTATTGAATTTCATATGAGATGTAAATCCTTTAATTTCCCAAGAGCATTAAGTGGGCAAACTCACAAACCAGATCTGACTTTCATCAGCCTGTCTGCTTTTATGACTGACATCAATTATTTTTTTCAAAATTTATAAGATCAGCGCTGAAAGAGGCATTTATTTCTTCTGACGAGTTTGGCCTACATTGGTAGTAACCTGTAGCAGAACTGTGGTTATGTTTTTCCTTTGAATCAATTTAAACTGAGAGGGAGAATTAACATGTTTTCCCACTCATTGATTTAAAAATAAAAAACAAAAGTAAAGTTTATTGAAACAACAGAGCATATTTTTAAACAATATTACTTTATACTTATTACTACTTATTTAGTACTTTCTAATGACAAAATTTAATTAATAAAACACACAAGTATCTTTTTTATTATTTACTCTTTTCAACCACTATAAATATTATTTCCCCATTATCCTACTAATTTTAAGAAAGAAGCTGTTAGTTTTGACAGCTTATACTGGCCTTTCATGTCTTTCTTTTGGTAGCAAAATTATTTCTTATGTTAGAACTCAACAAGGGGAAGTTGGTGTTTTATTTTCTCTTGAATTAAACCTAGTTCTATTGTACACAGGCTATATCAAGTTCTAGGAATTCCCAAAGATCTGCATTTCTAAAAGCAATACATTCCAAGAATAAAAGGGTATTTCTGAAAGCTTTGTTCATTTTGTTCGTTTGTTTTTCTTTTCCTTGTTTTGTTATTTTTTGTTCTTCTTTCTCTTTCTTCTTCTTCCCTTCCCTTTCTTCCTCCTGCTTTTCCTTCTTTCCTTCTTTCCTTCCTTCTCTCCTTCTTTCCTTCCTTCCTTCCTTCCTTCTAATAAATATCTGTTGTTGCTTTTTTTTTTTTTTGTCACCCAGACTGGAGTACAGTGGCCACTCCTGGCCACTGCAGCCTCAACGTACTGGGTTCCGTTGATCCTTCCTCCTCAGCCTTCCAAGTAGCTGGAACTACAAGCGTGCGCTACCACGCCCGGCTAGTTTTTGATTTATTGTAGAGATGAGGTCTTGCCAAGTTGCCCAAGAGGGTCTCGAACCCGTGGGCTCAGGCAATCCACTAACCTCGGCCTCCCAAAGCGCTGGGATTACAGGCTGAGCCACTGAGCCCGGCTGTTTTTTTTTTTTTTTTTTTTTTTAATAAATCGAACCCAAAAGTTATCTAATCGAATTTTGACTATTGTATAACAATTCTTTTTATTATGCACACACACATATGTTTATTTGGAGAGTTCACTTTACTTTAAAGCAGAATTTCACTGCATGATTTTATTATTGCAAGAAACATCCTTCAGCAATTAAAAAATTTAAGTTTTTCTTTAACAGTTTGTTAAATATTTTATCAAAAGTCTTACTAAAGAATACAACTTTGATGCACCAGCAGTATACTTCATAAGTATTTAATTTGATAATTTTTGAAATATCCCATAGGCCTTACATTGTACTTAAAAATTTTTGTGGTTGTAAACAATCTTATTACAGTATCTTTTCATTTACTAAATTTTCTGCCCTTATTTTGTGGTTAGATAAGCCACCATTATTTATAGGAACTAAATTTATTAGACGGTAAATATTTGTTCATTTAAATTGAATTTATGTAACATATCTTTTAGAGTGATTTATTATATTTAAATGAATGAAATAATTTTAAAATCATGAATAAATAATTGAATCATTTTAAAACTGATTGATTCTCCCTTCAGAAGTTCTGCAAGTCATGTGGATATAATTAGAAAGTTAAAAGTATCTCTGTGCCTGTGTGTGTATGTGTGTGTGTGTGTGTGTGTGTTATGTACAATCTCTCTCTCTCTCTCAAGAGGGCTAAGCTGTCTGGAAGTTGCACTCTTTAAGTATGTTTTATAACTGCATGTAAATCTCTGACCAATAATTATATTTTCTTTAACAAAACTCTCTTTCCTTTAAAGATTATTATTTAGTATTATGTCTGATAAAAGAAAATACATACTTTATTTCTGAGCCTCAGAACCTCATGGTTTGTCAATATGTTCTCAAAATATTTTCTCTAGTGTTGTAGTGCCATCTTCTCAGATCTAATTTTCCCACTCTATGGGATTTTTGCTTCAGTGTCTATGTTCTTACCAGAGCTTTGCTTCCTGCCATTGTAGATGGGAGTTGTGTCATTGATCTTGCTTCCCAAGGAATTGCTCTGTCTGGAAAACAGTAAGTTCTCAAAAATATTTTCTGAACAGAAAAGTGAATGGAAAGTATGCACCATTTCATCTTAAGACTCAAACGACATCCCTTCCACCTTAAGGAGATGTTTCTCTGGAAGAGAAAGTGCTGGGTGTGACAAGCAGGACTTTGAACAATAAGGTCAGTTTTTAGCTTGTGTCATATGATGACCATAGTTATCTGATTGGTCCTTCACAGTTCCACCTTTTTGAATCAGCTGTTCTTTGAAGTTTTCTGTCCAAAACTAATCGGACTCATGCCTGTATTCAAACACTTGCAGGCATAATAAATTGCCTACCTGGTATACCTGATGCAAAGTTTCTCACCAGCATTCTGCTGCCCCCACGTGTCACTATAAAGTAACTATCACTACCCCAGTTGCCCTTTTTGGAAATTGCCCTTCAACTAATCCTTCTGCATTTTGACAGATACAAGTCATCATCTCTCTTTTGACTATTTATAAGCTGTTTGAGTGAAAGGAAGAAAATTTTTGGGACAAAGTAATTATGTTTAATTGTGTAGTTGAACTAAACAGAACTAATTACAGTTCAATTAAGTTTAATGTTCAGACAGTATTATCATTTTATTATTTCAATAACAACAGATACCAGTTGAAGTGTAAATGTGAGATTATTTTATATTGAAAAAATAGATGAAGTGTTACTTTTCAGAAATTAAATGTGACTAAGGGATATAAAGATTTCAGCATGACAGTAACTGTATATCTAGATTTCAAAAAATTTTATGTAAATTGATGATAGAGAAAATAAATGACTTGAATTGTGAGGTATCTCCACATGTGTAGATAAAGATGGGTTGCACACACCATAGCTTCCTAAATTCACTTAGTCTGAAAAACTGATGCTAAAATAATAGTATTAAAAAGTTACCTGGAGTGAAGTGTGATCTGATTCTCCACTAGTATCCCTAACATTAAAAGCTCTCAAACTGAACAAAATTAATGAGCAATCGTCTTCAGACATTGGAGAAAAGAAACACCCACCATGAAACTCCCACCAAAGAAACTCTCTACCTGTTGATAATTTCCGGGCCATGGAATAGGGAGTTATCTCATGAAAGGCCTGCTGAGCAGAAGGTGCAGAACTCAGAAACTGGGGTTGCAGATGGAATTTCTGGAGCATGACCCCGAAGAACAGGAAGTAGGTTAATTTTGAACTCTGGGTGTTTTTTTGCAAGACCTTGGATAAGGCCTGAGCTACAGAGATTCATGGTGAGAAATTCCGAGGTTAACCAGAAAGCAATTGTCGCAGAGTTAAGAACAGAATGGATGTAGTAGAGATCAAGCTGTTCTTGGGGAATCTGGAGTTCTGACCTAGTCTGGATGGAAGGACTTCATCATCAATATCAAGGAATCCGGTTGACACACTAGAGATAGGAGGTCCTTAAAGGAATGCCTGTGCCCTAGAATCGGGTCTACTATAGACCCACTCTTAAAAAGTCTAGAAGAAAGCCTGAACACATTTACTGAAAAAAATAGAGTTTAGATTCTTAGTCTTGACAAATAAGAGGGTTGGTAAACACCTTGGGTTTTGCACAGCTCTGCCTTAACACAGCAAAAAAGCAAGTCTATGCAAGTTCAAGATGACTAGCCCTTATGAAACAAACATCAATGCACTTCAGAGGAAAATAACAGAAACTAGAACCTCGGATATTAAGACCTGATTTGAATGAGAAACAAACAAACAAAACCCAAGTTCCCAAACTATTTCAGTTCCAAATACACTCAGCCTCACCTAGCTGCAGCCTCTGCAATGTATTAGCTACTATTAAAATTTAAAAAAAGATATTAAGACCTGACTTGAATAAGAAACAAACAAACAGAACAAAAGACAAAAACCACAAAATTGTTGGATTTTGGATAACAAACTAACAAAACTATGTGATGTTAGATCTCATTGTCTTATAGACAATTTACAGTTGTATGAAGACTTTACCTGGTAAAGTATATTTACTAGATTTTAAAATTTTAGCAGATTATTTTTTTCTAAGTTTCTTATGCTTACAATTTTTATAGTTGACTCCATTTGTAGTAATGCTTCAACTAACTGGTCAGTCACTAAATCTCCACAGGGAGACTTAAGTGGGATGATGAGATTTCTTATTAAAATCAGTGATCAGAACTCATGACAAAATTTTTTTAAATACTTAAAATCAAAAATTGGTAAAAAATTGTAAAATACAATCCTTTTTAAATAAACACTTGTAATTAATCAGTAATAAATTAGTGATAGATTTACATTATTCTCTTGTCTTTTCACTGAGTGGCACACTATTAGGATATGCATTAAAATGCTCTTTATATTTTGTTATCTCAGGTATCTGCCATTGTTTCTATTGTCTTTAAATAATGTGAACGGATAATCAAAGAAAGACATAAAGATTTCCTTATTATTTATTGTGTATTTGGAGTTCCCAAGAAAGATTTTTACTCTTTCAAGAATGAAACGTTTTGAATTAGAAAATTTCCTGACTAATAGGAACCTGGTGCTTGAGTCCTCCCACAATGCTCTTTTCAAAATCATGCCCAATCTAAGTGAACACCATCAGTGATAGAAAGCTCATTTTCTCAAGAGAAAGCTAATTTCATCTTTGAACAATTCTGCTTGTTGCAAGAGAACAGAAATCTATATCACTGTATCTATAGCTGTTGTTCATCATCCTAACTCCTGCCAGTTGTCTAACCATCAGGACGGTTGGTTAAGCTGCCCCTCAGACATTGACTCTTCTCCTAATTAGCCCATCATCCATCTGTTTCTATCATCTCTAACTCTATTTTAACACTATGCAAAAATAGCTTTGTGGACGACCAGTTGGTTCTTTATTTTTTCTTCTCTGTACCTCACCATTAATCAAACTTTAACATTATTTCCTTCCATTATTCTTCTATTACATATACATATGTAATATTTATACATATATACACAAACATATATATATATATACATATAAAATCCCATTATTTCCTTCCATTATTCTATAAAGATTTTGATTTTTCCCGTTCTAATAGTAAATATTTTTGCCTAAATATAAGATTAGGCAGAATTTCCAATTTTTTAATGAGAAGTATTGTAACAAAGGAAATACTATTTCTAAAAAGTTTTTGATATATTAAGTATTGATTATAAGTATTTAAAAGTTTCTTTTTTTGTACTCATTCTCAAAATATTTTTGAACAACTATGTCACTGGAACTCTGAGAGGTACCAAGGGAACTTATGAGCGGGTCAGATATTGTTCCTGACGTTATACAGCTAACACTTTTGTGGGAAAAGGAGACATTGAACAGATAATCACATTGTTAATTACAGTAGTGGTTACTAATGAAATGGAAAGAGTAGAGAGAGAACTGGTCTAGTCTGAAGAGTCATACGATATGTCGCATTTACATTTATAAAATATTTGAAAGGCTTCACAACTTAAATAAATTATTTGCAAACATTATCATAGAAAAGAATTTTGGTGTTCAATTGAATTAAATACAGTCAATAAAAAGGCATAGTTGTATTTGATTTTGTATCTCTTGTCTTTTTCAAATATAAAGTCTAAGTCTATGATGAGATAAACATAAGCAAGCATGATGAAAGACAGACGTAACCAGATAGTCACAATTAATGTCTCTTAAATTATCTGGCTTTTTAAAAATTGAGCAATGAGTAGTAAATGAATAATAAATCATGAAAGAGAAATAAAAACTAATAAAAATACTAACAGTAATAGAAATAAAGTAACATGTGCCAGTGTATGCTAAGCTTGCTCTAGTACGTATTCTTTCTCTGTCTCCTTCTCATCTTTCCTCTTTTTCTTTATATGTCTATAATCTCATTTAATTCAAATGATAACATATTATGTAAGTAGTATAATTTCCCCCATTGCTCATACAGACAAACTAAGACTTTGAGACTGTAAGTAATTTACTGAGAACAACAATATTAGTTAAGTTGCTTAGGTTGAAATTCAAATATAATTCCCTATGTTAAAATGTCTAGGTGGGTTATGCTTTCACAAACATTTATTAAACACTTACCTTGGACTAAGGACTGTTTTAAGCTAGAGGAAAATAAAGATTAATTTGATATGAGCCTTGATTGCAAGGTGATGTCATAGATATACATATTAGTAAAGGAGTGAAACTTCTTTCTAACAATGCATTATTAGAACATTTTCTGGAAAAAAATATATAAGAAACTAGAGGGCCAATATTCTTGTAAGCGATGACAGAGTCTTAAGTAATTCAGTTTAATTTAATTACTTAGTGCTCAATATGGGGAAGAAATTAATATATTCTTAATTTTATTTTAAATATTAAAGACATTTGCTCTTTTTTTTTTTCTTAATATGAAATTTACCTAAATCTCAATTTGGAGAATTTCCTCAATTGGGTAGGAATGTACATCTTTTTTGTGCAAAGAGAAATAGATGGCTCTGAGTAATCGATTACACAAATTGAGGTTTTAGGTTTGCTTTTTCTGTCTATTTGTTTATTAAATGGCTTGCAGAGAATTTGTTTGACATGAAATCAAAAGAGGTTTGTGGGAATTGTATTATCTATTTCATGACAATGCATAATGAGCTACGGAATGAAGGATTAGTTACCTCTGCCATTGAATAGTCAGAGGGAATTTGTGTTTATTTTACTGTCAGCAGAAAACATCAACTTAGATGTTCTCTGCGTATTTTGACAGTACAAAAGTTGTTCTGTTTTCCATAGATAACTTCTAAGTGCTATGTTGCAAAAAATCCTGCTTGTCTTTCTAGTTTGGCATGTTTCCATTAAGGGCATTTTCATGAACATCAAAATCCAGCTTGAGCAACTGCAGCCATTATTTGTTCCTACCTGTGCCCATGTTTATACTTCAACCATCAGCCTTTGCTAATGAGCCAGTTATTTCCAGTTGGCACATATTCTGTGTATAAAGACTGAAATAACAGGCATGAATAAATGCTGCATGGTAAAGGAGAGATTAAAACCAAATGGTACTATGGACTGAATTGTGTACCCTCCAAAAATGTATATGTGAAAGCCCTAACTCCCCAAATGTGTCTATATTTGAAGATAGGGCCTTTCATCAGGTGACTAGGGTTAAAAAAGGTTGTTAGAGTGGGGATCTTATCCAATAAGACTATTATCTGAAGTCCATATGAGAAGAGATGCCGGGGATTCCTCTCTCTCTTACTGTGTACACAGAGAAAAGACCACGTGAAGACACAGTAAGAAAGTGGCTGTCTAAAAACTGGAAAAAGAGGACTCACCAGAAACCAACTCTGCTGGGACCTTGATCTTGGACTTTCAGTTACCAGAATTGTGAGAAAATAAATTTTTGTGATTTAAGTCACAGTGGCACTCTATTGTAGCAGCCCTAGGAGAATAATGCAAATCATAAATAGATATTTTTGATGATATTTGAATGAGAAAAACCTTAGCCCCATGCACTTGAAGGAATTCAATGCAGATGCCTTATTCCTTGGCAGCCCTGTGCAGATGCGCTTGCAACACAGAGTATGTAAAGTAGCTTTAACTCTGCAGAACTAATCTTTGGGTTGCTACAACAAAACCTAGAGTTGTGCTCCTCTAGACCCAGCAACATTATTTCCTCTAAATCTACTTTATCTCTGACCTTTTGCCAATAAGTCCCAGTTGAAACTTACACAGTTTCTCTATTCAATTTGCCAAAAATTTGGCAAAATGAACGGTCTTACTTTTAAAAAATTTTTAAAAAGTCAGAAATAAGGCATCAAACAATGTCTATACTTATCAGCTGGCAGATTATTTAAAGTAAACGATTTGGAGAAAGTTAAATCCTTGTGTTGCCACTTATGGCTTGTCTTAAAGAAAGGGATTCCCTAAGGACTTGTTTATTTATCAACACATTAAGGAATAATAACAATTACTACCTGGATTTTGAGGTAATTAAATAAGAAAATTAGTATAGTATCTGATACATAATGAAAGCTCTGCCAATGATTGATACAAATCATCACAAGAAATAAATGTTTAACAATTACATTTTGACATATGTAAGGCCATATTATTATATTTTCCATCATGGTTATATTTTCTCTAGTTCTGTGTCTGTGCTATTTTGTAATTCAAATATTCTAATGTGTTATTAAGTAAGTCACTATTCTGGAAAGTGGAACAGGTACATTTAGAAAAAAATAAAAACACTGAAATTCTGAGGAATATTTATGTGCGGGGTTTACAACCTTTTGGTTTCCCTGGGCTGCACTGAATAGAAAGGAATTGTCTTCAACCTGACACAAATTATATATTTCATGTATATGCATAATAAGACTTCTTTTTTTGTATTTTTTATTATAAAGTTTAGAAAAATGAGAATATGAAACTAATGGGAAATTTAACCTTGCTTCTATAAAACCAATCTATCAATGTCTGATTTGATGGGAGTTGTCTCAATTCTTAGTGAGGTCTCAAGGTGCTTATCAGAAATGTTTGCCCTAATTTTGCTCTTCATGTGCTTCATAATTGAAAACAGCTGCTCACAAATATATGTACTGCCAACAAGCAATGTCAGGAGTAAGGGGTGATTGTGAACTTCAAAAATGAACTATGCATGGAATCATGAAGAAAATAAATGCTAAAAAACACATGATGTTAAAAAATTTGCGGGGCCATATTACTATCCCATAGGCTACAGGTTGAACATGCCTGATTTACAAGTTTTAGGTATGTAATTCAAAAAAATTTATAGCATTGAATGTTATCTTGTCAAATTCTATAACCAATAATAACCAGTTCTTGAGATAAGACCATTAAATATAATTATCATCATATTATATTGAAATATTAGATTCAATTGAAGATTGTAACATTTAAATTATAAACAATTCTGTCAGTATGGTATTGAAGAATGTTCCCCCTACAGCTATTGTTAATAATTATAACCATGAGAATCTCTAAATATTGAAAATTATGTCTTGTTTTGTTCTTAAAGCAAATGTATTATGATGGGAACCATTATCTCCACTTAAAAAGCCGAAGAGATTTAAATCTAGGAAAGTTCAAGCCCTATGCCCAATTTTGCCATTAAATGGCAAGTTTGTCAGGAAAACCCAAACTATCTAATTGCAACGCTCATGTTCCTTTTATTATTGCTGAAAATTTAGATTTGGCAAACTGTATCATATATAACTCTTTTTTAATATGTGTTTTTAAAATATAATCTATATAACTGACATCGGATTATCTGTAATCCAATCTATATAACTGACATTGGATTGTCTGTACTTTTAATTTATAGCATGTCTGAAATGTAAGCAAAGTATTGTGACATTAGCTATTAGGATAGTTAACTGAAAAATTAACATGTATTAATTATCAACATTATTCATAATACATGAGTATTTTAAAATGCTAAATAAATTACAACTAAGAAATCTTATATTTTAGCAAAATAGGTCTAGTTAAAACATAGTGTTAAACCGGGCTCAGTGGCTCAGCCTGTAATTCCGCGCCTTGGGAGGCTGAGGTGAGTGGATTGCCTGAGCCCAAGGGTTCGAGACCCACCTGGGCAACTTGGTAAGACATCATCTCTACAATAAATAAAAAAAATTAGCCGGGTGTGGTAGCGCACGAATGTAATTCCAGCTACTTGGAAGGCAGAGGTGGAAGGATCGCCGCCGGAACCCAGCAGGTCGAGGCTGCAGGTGGCCGGGAGCGGCCACTGCACTCCAGTCTGGGCAACAGAATGAGACTCCAACTCAAAAAAAGAAAAAAAAAATCGTGTTAATGTCTGTAGTTTAGATAAGGTTAATCTCTCTAACATTGGGAATTACATGTTATACCCAAGTAAAATATAATATAAATGAACTTTAGAACACTGGAATTGAAAAATAAAAGAAACTCAGAGCATTAATTTATCTAAGGTAGAAATGCATTTTTTGCAAAATTTTTTATTCTATTCAGATGATTATTTAAATATAGTGTCAAAGATTTCAGATTTTACAAACACAGATAATTAAAGTAGGTGCTAAAATCATTAGACTTGCTTCTTCGGTGATTAGATATTAAAAGTATCCAAGAGATTCTCTTGTTCTAATCAATAGATGAACATGCAAAAGGTGAATTAAGTGTGGTATTATTTTACCTAGTTTACATGTGATTAACCTTTAAAGACGAAGATACTGTCTCAAGTATTTGATTCCAAATTAGCAGGACTTCATTTTTAAATCAAGGAAATTTGTTTTTTAGAAATATGAATGAAATATACATTTTAAATAAAATTATTTCTTCTGTGGCATTTAGAACCACTGACTTTAAAAAGATAAATCCTAGAAATATATGAAAATATATGAAAACATATGAAACCATGAACTAGATAAAGATTTTCAGGGTCCTACTAAGATTGTTAAATAAAATACAGAAAATTCAGTTAAATTTGAGTTTCAGTTAAATTTTTTGTATCTTTGCCATCTTTACTCAACAGCTGGAAATAGCTAGGGGGGTAGTGTGGCCTAGGCACCACTAAAGTAAGAACTTGAAAGCTGCTAAGGCTTACAGTGAATTTTCTCCCTTCAGCTGAAGACAATTTTTTAATATATATTTTGTACTGAATTGTGCCCCTCTGGCCACCTTCCAACTCATACATTGAAGTCCTAACCTCTTGTACCCTTAGTATATCTCAGAGAATGGGACTGTATTTGGAGACAAGATCCTTAAAGTGGCAATTAAGTAAAAATGAGGTCACTATAGTGATCATTTATCCAATATGACTGGTGTTTTAAAAAGAGGACATTTGTACAGAGGCTTGTACAGAAAGAAGACCATGTGAAAACACAAGAGGAAGACAGCCATCTCTGAGCCAGGGAGAAAATGCCTCAGAAGAAATGAACACTGCTGACACCTCGACATGGACTTCTAGCCTTCAGAACTGTGAGAAGTAAATTTCTGTTGTTTAAGTCACTCAGTCTGTGATTTTTTTTGTGTATGGCAAGCCTAAGAAATAATTACAGTATCTTTTATTTGCTAAATATGGCAATAGTAATTATAAAAAGTTGTGATTGAATATGATCAAGACTATCAGTACTTAGAAAGAACCAGGTAAGCACATTAGTTTTTGCTTTATTGTCACTAATGTTAATGCTTTTAGTCCTTTCTCCAGATTTTTATAATTTTTTCATAAAAAACTGAGTGTTTTATATTTACTTGTACTTTGTATTTAAAATTACTTTTGTAAAAATCCCATGGGAAAAAATTCAATAGTTCTTCTTATGTTTGGTTTTTAAGTGAAGATAGCCCATAATCCCTGGATATAAGACACAATTTTTAAAACGCTTTCAAACCTTAAAGTTCAGTGATTTTATGATAATGACAGGAAGGAGAAAAACAAAAACAACCAATTTACTTATATATTTATTCAGCAGGTTATTTCTTAGTGTTTTAAAATCATCTTTTTTCTTCTTGTAATAGTGATTATATTTTTGAAGAAAACTTGAAAGTAAAGGACAGAAAAAAATAGAAAATAAAAATTATTGTTAACTGAATTATTGTTAATTGTACTACTCCAAGATTATTATTCTAATACATTTTTGATCATCTCTTTTCTTGAATGTATTTTGTAAAGAGTTATATTAAGATATATGTTACATATGATTATTAATTTATTTACCATTATTAAAAATATGCTTTTATAGTTATATATTATATTTTATTAATTTATTGAATGTATATACATACACCTCCACACATCCCCCATACTCCACTACACACACCATGAGAAAAAGCTTTCCAGACTTCCAATTGCTGGGAGAAAATTCACTATACAGCAGCTGTGCTTTAAAGTTCATTGTTTACTGGTGATTAGGTCACACTTCCCTCTGGCTACTTCCAGCCAATGAGTACAAATGGCGGAGATATTAAAGCAGGCCAATTCTGGGGGTATTAGGACCTCTGAAGGGTGGCTGTGACTCCATGACTCCTCAATGGCCTTGCTGAATATTGCTTAGAACTACACTGAAGCTAAACTGTTTCCACCCTAACTCTCTCCCATCATTTCTCCTCCCACCCCCCCCCCCCGCCCCCGGGCTCTGTTTTGCTGAGGACACTGGGACACTGATTATCACAGAAGTCACTGCTAAGCTGTTGCAGGGGCATGGGCCTACCAGTGAAAATACAAGAGGAAAGAAGAGAGACAAGATCCTTACTGTAAAGGGGCTCACATTCTAATTAGGAGGAGAGTAGTAATACATGCATAAGTGCATATAAATGTACCCAAAATGTTTGATAAAAATAAATGCTATTGTGATGCTATGATGTTTGGGTAAGGAAAACTGACTTCAAAAAGGTGATATTTAAGGAAAATTTTGAAAGTAGTTAGAGTTGTCAGTCTATTAAGGTCAAGGAGAAGACTTTTCCAGTTAAAGATAAGTGCAAGGCTAATAAGGCCCAATAAAGACCAGGAAGAAGTTTAATGTATCTAAAGCAAAATGAGGCAGAGAGAATCGAGGTCAGAGACACAGGCAGAAACAAAACCAAGACCTTATAAAACAACAGAGTATCTTTGGACATAGACCAGGGTAATATATGATAGGAATCATTGGAATACTTTATGAAAGGTTTTACAGTTTTTAAGTTTATGTTTTAAAAGACCATTTTAACTAAAAAAAAAAAAAAGAAAAAAGTATATCAGAGGCAAGAATTTTTGAAAAAACTTGGCTATTCCAATATATCATAAAAGAAATAAGGGTGATTTCACCTATAGACATAGACAAGCTGAAAAATGGACCAGTTTAGGATGAATTGCAGGGAAAATTTGCTAATGGATTAAATGTAGGGGATAAATAGAAGGTAGATATCATATACGACTCCTAAACTTGGGGTATAAAAATTAGGTGGTGAGTATATTGCTTACAGAAATGGAAGGTATTATGTGTGTATACTTAGACATATTTTTGCCTCTTGATGTACCAAGAGAATATTTGTACCAAGACACATGCTTTATGGCAGGGCAAGATGGTTACCTAGTTAGAAGGTAAATATCAATGAAAGGACCTCCTGATGGAAGAGATGATGTCTTTTCACGCTAGGATCTGGCTAACATGGCAGCAGTCCAGTGGCCTCTGGCACTAGGAACTACTGCAGAATTCAAAAGTACACAGCTAAATTGGCAAAAGTGCCTGGTATGGAAGCTCATTTATAAAATGGGCATTACTGGAGACATTCCTGTTGGTGCAGCTTGCTACAGCCCACCAGTATCAGCCATGAGCATGTTTCAACCATGGGAAAGTCAGATTCAACATGGAGTAAGGACTCAGTGGTGGGAAGAAAAGGGATCCTTTTATTCATTTCAGCATCTCCAGACATAACATGATGCCTGTAGTCAATGGTACTTAATAAATGTAGCATTAAATAAGCTACTAAGTACACCCAGATACTAGAGTGCCTTCTCTCTTTAGTTTATGTCCTAAAATCAGAAATTGTATTATAGGTACATTAAAAAAATTTGTCAGTTCTCACTCCAAAGCAATTTGTTATACTTTTAGTAGTTATTGCCTAGGCATGGGTGAGTTTAACCATATGAAGTTTGACATTCTCAACCATCAGTTGCACTGAATTGCTTGCACCTGTATTACTACACATACGTTTTCACTTAAATTAGCATAACCCAATATTGCTGTGTTTTTAGAAATATCACACCGTGGTGAAGTATTGAAAGAATTGTGAGCTTAAAATATATATATATATATCATTACCCAGGAAATTCATCTAAAGGCAGAAGATATTTTCAAGTCTTTTATAATAGAGTCCAGAAATGTCATGGCTAGAAGGCAATGTTAGTATATCTGGCAAAAGCATAATTCAAATACTGAATATCTGTCAAAAGCTCTGGGTTATTCTCAATGTCAATGTTTAACTTTTAACAATGTGTAGTTCAATTAGAAAACTGCAATGAAACTCTGTGTTTAACCAAAGAGAAAATGTAGACAAAACACTGGAATTACTCAGTTTCTTTGAAAATATGATGGAAATTTTAAGGAAATTAAAGAATTCAAGGCCTTGAACATGGCATAGGAAATAAAATTTGTTAGTGGGAAGCCTTACATAATTCAGAATATTCTTCAAACTTAAGAATTTGAATAAAATTCAGACTTGATTTTATTGTAATACTAAGGAAAGAAATTTTATGTAATAGTGGATGAAGATATCCTAATACAATTTGATAAACTTTTGATAATGTTAGATATATCAAATATAATGTTTTCATTGTTATTGAATAACAATCATTTACATAAAATAAAAATATTACTTTAAAATATAATGTGTTCCATGAGATTTAGGATTCAAAGGATAGTAATTCAGAAGTTAGCTATATCTAATGCCAAATCCCTGAGTGACTGGAAGCAAGGTATTTCATTTCTCTGACCTTTGTTTCATTTTAGATAGCTTATTAACAGATTTATGAAAATGAATGAAATTTAAGCAAGTGAATGAAATTATTGAACTCTAAAGTATCAAACATATTATACAATTAGAAAAGAACCTCTGAATTTCTACTTAATATGTCCAGTTATTAACATGATGATAGCAGCTAGAAAGCAGTGTCAGTTTCTTATTGACATTTATCTATTGAATAAAGTAGCAATAAATGCTTTATGTGGGACTCAACAACGTGATTTTCTTTCTTTTTTTTTTTTTTGAAAGTGAGAAAGCAGAATTTATTGAGAGGACAGAGAAGCTCCCACAGTGGGAGTGAACCTGAAAGAGTTACCAGTCTGGGGCCAAAAACCTGGTGAGTATATAGCCCTAAGTCCAAGTTGATTGGCCAACACTAGCTGTGAGCTGTAGCTGTTGATTTTCTTTTACATTTAAAAAATCATAATCTGTAAACTTTTTAATGTTTCCTGAATTGGCACTTTGGCTAGATAGCTTATTTTCTCTTCAATATTGCCTTTGTCATTTTATGTATTTCAAACATTCGCATGTTCTTATAGTCAACAAGAACATGATGGTAAAGGCTCTGTGCTACTTGATTTCATGGATGTGCTATAACATGAATAAATATGGTCTTATCATTGGATATTTAGACTGCTTTTAATTTTTACACTTATTAATAGTGCTACAATGAATATGGGTGCACCTAAATTTGTGCGCATTGGTCTAATTCCTTGAGAAAATTAACAGTAATATCATTACTAGGTTAGAAGATATGAACATTTATAAGACTCTTTGTGCATATTACCCAATCTTCAATGAAAAGTTTACTGGAGTTTACATTCTTACCAGTGGTGTATGAGGAGACTCTTTTAATGCACCTTCATTGTGCATTGTTATGGTAACTCTGTTGTGATATTATAATATTACAGATATTACATATTATAATGTATTATCATACATTATAATATTCACTTTTATGTTAACTGACATTTTATATATATTAACTTTGTTACTTTACCTTTGACATAATATTGCCATACTCTGCATTTTTTTTCTTATTTATAAAATGGAATATGTTCTATTTTTTTCAGCACAGTTATGCACATTATATGAAGAAATATAGTAATAAATAAAAATATTCTGGACTTTCTGATATACGTCCCTTTTTTGCTCTGCTGATAACTCCCAAGTTTCTCACTGAAATTCTTTAATATCTTGAAATGGCCTCTTGGATATGTTCTACTGTATGTTTCATCGTCATATGACACTCTAAAACCCAACCACTTTATCAGTTTATTGTTTGTTTTATCTCAGCTTTGTTTTCTCCTTTAAGAGGACAGTTAATTTCCCAGTAGGTAACGAAAACCAGAAGCCCTTTTTAATTCACCCTCTGGTTATACCTAATGCATACTCTTGTATTCACTAAATAGTTCTGAACTATCTTTTGAAATGTCTCTCATATGTACACCTTCTCATAAAATATCTTTGCTACTGGTATAGTCTGGAGTTTTAGGGACTGATGTTTGGGTGTGGTAGCCCTTATGCTACTGTAAACCAATCCATTCCCATTTATATTTAGCCTGCATTTACTTATACTACCTTGTTAATTCAGAAAAAGTGATATGCAGTATTTTATTCCAAAGATAAAATAAAAACTTCAATACAAAAGTAAGAACAAGTATAAAATAATGAACAGTTGGTGGTGTTATGTGTATATACCTTTAAAAAAAATCTAGTATAAACAAAACTTTTAAATCTGAGAATGACACTTAGCTTTGAGTCATCTGCTAGACTCAAAAATCTTCGAAGTCACTCTGCACATAGTTTCAGGACAGAAAACGATCAGAAATAGTGTAAGTAATATTTCTTTAAACTACTGCTGTCATAGTGCTGCTCCCCCCCGGGGAAGGGAAAAAAAAAGCAGCTTTAATGGCTTTCCTTTATTTTACTACATGAGTCTAAATCACTTTGCCTGATTTTAGAACCCTTCATAATTTGATCTCATGCAATGTATCTAATTTAATTTTCAACACACATCCATTGCTCTAGTCTAACCAGTTTTCTCATTATCCCATGAGATTGTTATAGAATTTTATACCTGTTTTTTTTTTTTTTTTTTTGCTTAATGTATCACTCACACTGGAATTCTTTGTACCTTCACTTTCTTCTCCAACTCTTTAAATGTAAACATCTTCTTAGGTTCCTTCTAAGCCTCACTAATTCTGTACAAAATGTTTTGACTATTCAAGCCCTCATTCATTTATTTCTTCTATTTATTGATGTATATATCATATATTTTTTAAGAATCTATAATCTTATGATATTAGCCTTGGGTATACAATATTGGCAAGAAAAACATGGCCTCTGCTCCCTTAGCTAACACATTCTATGGAATATATAAATTATATATACAAATATCTAAATTTAAAATTCAATAAAAAAGTAAGCCATATTTAGAAATGTAAATTAAAAGGACAGAGTATTATGATGGTTTACAACATGAACACCTAAACTAGTTTTAGGAACCAATAAACCTTTTTTAAGGCTTGGCTTTTTTTTTTAACAGTAAAAAATATTTTGAGCTGAAATATGCTAAAACTTTTGTGTCTCTAATGTCATTCAGGTACAGTAGTCACAAATGATTAATACTCATTTATAGTTTTTTTAAGATCATAGACATAAAAATGTACATATTTCTATTTTAATTTACTTGGAAACTAAAAATATTTTAAAAATCACATTTCAGATATAGTGCTGTTGGCACTTCCAAAAGGTTAGCTTCTTTGGAGCTAAATCTGTAAAATCTACATGCTTAAAATGATGAGTCCCAGAGGAGTCTATTGTGAAGAGGAAGAATTACATGTTAAAAGGGAAAGCACATCAGATTTCTGGAAGGATTTGGGCTCTGTCATTGAAAATGCAGAATGTGCATCTCAGTTTAATTTGGATCAGTTAAGATACTAGGAGAATAATAAAGGTGATATTTGTGAAGGCAGAGCCTGAGCTGGTTATTGGATGATGAGAATGCTTAACAAGTTTTAGAAGAATATCTCTCTCAGTTGAAAACAACCAAGTTTGAAATGGTAAAATTAACAGAAAGAGATGAGAGTTAGACAAATTGATAGAATGGAGCAAGTAGTCAGGGTGTATACAGAGTCTCAGGAATGACAATAGCAATAAAATGAAGAGATAACCAAAAGGGTTAGACTACTATTCTAAAACAAAAGGAGATAGACATGTTTCTAAATGCATAATGTTACATAATTCAGTGCACTCTGTTAGGATATAGCACTGGTTCATTTAGAATATTAAGAACTATGATTAAAAGAGATTGATGTTTAGCTTTTGCAAAATAACCACTTTTTATACATTAAACAGGAAATATTGACACTATTAGAAACTGGCTAAAAAGCCTTCATGTTTAACATGAAGGCCACCAGGTATGGATAATGGAAAGAAAGCAGTTAATTAATAATAAAACAAATTATAAAAGTAACTGAAACAATTATACTGGATATTCTTGGAAAGTATAATCAGTCTGAATGTACTGATTGTAATGTGTACATGTCAGACTGTAATTATAGAAGTTTGCACCATATTGTCAAGAAAGTAAAGATCTTACCTATGTAAAATTCAATTTTAAATAAATTCTTAAGACTTGAGAATTGGAAGTAGCATTAAACTATATGTGCCTATATCCAGAATATATAAAGAAATATTTAAACTCAATAAAAAACTTTAGTACTGGTTCATTTACAATTTTAAAAATTTGGCAAAAAATCAGAAATAATATTTACCAATTACTAAAAGTTACATGAAATGATGTTTAATTACCCATCAGGGAAATGCAAATCAATACAACAATGAGATTTTACTTCACATCCACCAAGGTGGCTAAAATAGAAAAAATGGATTATGTATGTATTGGCAAGTGTGTGGAGAAAAGGGAATCCTCCCACACTATTGGTTTAGATGTAAAATGGGCCAGATACTTTGGAAGACAGTTGGCAGTCCTCAAATGGTTAAATTAAATGACCAGGAATTCCACTGCCAAGCATACAACCAAGAGAAATGAAAACATATGCTCAAACAAAATATTGCACGTGGATATTTATGGCAGCATTGTTCATAGTAGCCAAAAAGTAGAAATAAATCAAGTGTCTATCAACCAATGAAAAGATAAATAAAAATAGTATATCTATACAATGGAAAATTATTTGACAATAAAATAAAATGAAGTACTGATGCTCAGTATCACAAGGATGAACCTGAAAACATTATAATTGGTGAACAAGTATTATTCACAAAGGATCACATATTGTCTTATTCAGTTTACATGAAATATTCCCAAAGGAAGATCTATAAATACAGAAAGTAGATCAGTGGTTGCCTGTGACTGGAGAATGATGGCTAAGTAGAGTAAAGTTTCCTTTTAGCATAATGAAAATGTTCTGAATTCATTTTGGTAATAGATGCACAACTAAATGGATGAATTATACAGTATGTGAATTATATCTCAAAGTGAAAAATTGTGCTTGCTATGAATAAATGAAACACTGACTTTGCCTTGTGAATATTACCAAATTATATCACCTCAGATTTAATATCAAGTTTCGGATTCAGAATACACTTTTCATACAACATGGTAGAAAATGGTAGTTACTAAATAATCAGTGATCATATCACTCTAAGTAGAAACAAGAGATTAAGGTTAAGTAGGTAACTTAATCATAAACAGAATGAGAAATGCCAAGTTCAAAGCAGTATTTCAGACTGGTGAAGTGATGTAGATTTTTCAGTGGATCATCTTATTCTTGTGAAGTTCTTCATCACTTGAGAAATTGTGGTTTAATTTGTTATGCTTACCCAGATGGAGGTGATTCTAGGATTTCATACTGACAAGCTATGCCTTGGAATTTTAAGTATGCACAAACCATGGGCTATATATATATTATTATAATAAAATACATTGGTGATTTGCATGTAGTTTTTTAAACAACTTTAATACTAGTTTAGAAATAAAGAACACCTTTTAAATTTCACTTTTAAAATTTCAGCTAGCAGTTTTCAAATAATTTATTTTAAAAATGTATAGTGCTTCTCCAGTGAAGGGTAATGACCACATTCAAGATTGTTTTAAACTATTTTGATTTTGATGGGTCAAGTGAACAGATTGAGATCTTAAGCACTTAATAGTGTATAGAATTTCCTTTCAATTGTGCATCAGTAAAAAAAATACTATGAAGCATGTCCTTCATAGCCTCGAGTCACTAACATTCTCTGACAAATAAAGAGAATTATTTTCTGCATGTGATTTAGACTGTTTTAAGTATCAGAAGACATCAACTTGCATTACTGTGTTTAGATAGTTCTGTTATTGGCATCTTTCCCTGAAAACAAATATTTATTATTTTTTTACTTTTCCTTATTTTTTGGTTGATTTGAATGTTCTAGGTTCCATATTTATCCTACAGTTTGCCCATATTTCTAATATGTGTATTTACATTTTTATTTCTTAAAATATTCTAGAATTAATCATATTTGGTATCTTTTCCCTTAGAAAATTAATAGACTTGGAATAATTTTAAATCTCACTGACATCTATCAATATTTATAGATATAAATTCATATATATAATTCTAGATACATTATTATTAATACTTATACTTAAAATGTGTTTTATTTTAACTATATTATATTTTGTTTTACTTTTCTTTTTGCCTTAATAGTTATTTCAAAATAGATTGTTTAAAAATAAAGTTTGCTTATATACATATTCGTATTCTAATTTTTCTTACTCTAAAAAGTATGTATTTCACTTTTCTTCTTGAGTGATAATTTATCTAGATACAAGTTGTATTCTAAAAGGATTTTTATATGTAGCAGCTTGAAAATTTTTTAAATTTCTCCTTTTATTAAATATTAGTGATACAGACGTGATAAAATATTCTCATTTTCATTCCATTGCTAGTAATTTGTCTTTAACCTCTTGTAGCTTTTAGAGTTTTATTGTTAGTCTCAATGTTTTTTAGATTTGTTTCAGTGTGTTAATGTATGCTTATGGGCTTTTTTTTCCTTTTTGTTTCTTTAATTACCTGCACAACACTTTCTGAGTAGTATATTATAATAAATAATGATCTTTTCAGTTCAGCAGTTCTAGAAAAATTTAATTATCTTTTCTTACATGATTTTTACGGTTTCATTCTGAAGTTCTTATTAGATGAACAGTATGCTCATCAGGCATTGCTTGATTTTATCTATACATATATTTGTGCTGTAGACTGAATAATTTATCAGTTTGATCATTTTGCCACAAAATCCTTTCATTTGTGGTTCATTTAGCATATTTGTCTCAGATTTCTTAAATAATTTAAAAGGTGATACTAATTTTAAAGAACTCATTACAATTTACCTTATTGTTCCTTTGCTTTTATCATAATTTTCCTATGCCATAATCTGCATTTATATTTTCAGAAAGGTAATTTCTATCTTTGTCTTTCTGAGCATTTGTTTGAAAATCCTGTTCAGATTGTTACATTAAATATTTACTTTCAGTTTAAGTTCTTCTATTTGTTAAATGTGTTTAGTTTCCTCTTTGTTGATTTTTTCCTTAAGGATTTGTCATGTTGGGCTGTATTCCCTTCTGCAAAATAATTCTTACATGTTTGTTTGAGACTTCAATGGTTTCCTGTTATGTGGAATGTCTCAGTGCTTCAGATTTGGGATAAATTCAGGTTAACACTGAGTTCTCAGTCACTCCTACTTTATTGTAAACAGAATGCCTTGTTTAATTCTTTGATGGAGACTAATTGATCGTAGCAGCCTAATACCTCCCACAGTATCTTCATCAAATGGATTTTTAAAGCTACTTATGCATTTGTAGGGATGACATGCAAAGGGTCTTAACAAGATAGAAAAAATCAAAGATATATCACTTACTTGGAGGCCTTACAAAACAGCCATGATATGAAGAACAACTGTACCAACAAAGCACTGACACTGAGTGTCAAGATTATGTTCTGTTTGAATGTTTTATTTTTGTTTAGTCTAAAGACCAACAAAGCAAAAGAGTATCTGGCTTTAAAAACACCTATATTCATATGTTAATCATTTTATACTTGCTCCATACTTACTTAAGGGTCCAGTTCTGGATTTTCTGTAGTTTTCTTTCAACAACTTTACTTGCCAAAAGAATATAATATAAAAGCTTTAGGTTTCTTGTGAAATGTTTACACAGATTTTTGCCTGTCAGAAGAGAGTAAAGAAAAAATGTAAACAACTAAATGTTAGATCACGCAGTATAAAATGCTAATATTTTATTTTTCAAGACAAAAGTTGAAAGACATGGGATGTGTTGAACAGCCACAAAATATATTTTGAAAAAAAAAATCTAAAAGAGCAGTGCTTTAAAGTTTACGGCACATTTTAATGCATGGAAAATCTTGATCATCCAATTCTAAAAATATATAATGTGGAAAGAAAAATATTTGTGCAAAAAGAAAAAAAACCTGGAAGCCAGTAGACTATGTTTGTTTTTTAATTCAATAACTAACACTAAATACAAAACTTCATGGGGGAAAATAATCCACCTAATATCTACAAATAGTGTGATCATAAAACTATGTGAAAAATGACATGTTACTGTCCTTGAGCAAAAATATAATTTCTTGTCAAGATATTTCATGAAATCAAATGCATTACAGAATATGCTGAAAAATTTTAGAGTATCTATTACTATTAACAAATATATAGGTAGTTAAATTGATAAAATCACAATGAAAAAGAAGAGAAAGGAAATTTGGACAGACCACAGGATGGAGGATTGATTAAAATAAAAATATTTGCAGCAATTTTTGGGGGACATTGGATAAACAGGGGCCTGGATGCTACCAGTAGACAACTTTTCCTTGGCACCTGAAATCTTTAGCCTTACCTCCTAACCTCTACTTCATATATGAGATGTTACTTTTCATTTTTCTTCAATGTCAGAGAGATGTAAAACCATATTAGCAAAATTGGAGTGAGTCTTAAAGATAAAAAATAAATTAGACATCTATGTATCACTATCTAGTTTAACTTAAAATCACCTTTTACTTCAGAGTTAGCCATTAACTGAATTTTAGTTTTCTCATATTTGTTTTTTATTTTAAGAGTTTTAGTACATAGGTTTGCATCATTAAAAAGTATAACACTTAAAACATTTTAATTTTCAAACTTTTTGAGACACCACAGAAATGGAATAATACATCATGCATTCTATTGTTTGCCTTTTTCTCTTAATATTGTTTCTGATGTTCATCCATGCAGCAGGATGCATTGTTAATTAATCAATTTTTTCAGCTATATAGTCCCTTTGAATTACTGTATTATCCTTTATTTATCCATTGAACTCTTGATGGCTATTTCTAGATTGTATTCATCCAAACAGTAAGCTTGGATATTTTTACACATGTCTTTGGTTGCATATGTGGAAGAACTTTTCTATATGTCAGCCTAGATATGGCTGCCTTATTTAAAGACTATTTGGATAATCAATTTGATCGGTTAATGCCAACTTGTTTCACAAAGTTGTTGTACCAATTGATACTCATTATCAGTATGGATTTAGTATGTGATCTCATTGTTCTATTGCTTCTATGGAGCCTTATTATTGTAGTTTTAAATTTTCATCAGTCTAGTGCTTATAGAAATGGTGCTTATTCCATATTATTGTTTAACTTCACTGATCATTGGACTCACCTGCTCTATTCTCTTTTTTGTTTCCTTGCTTGACTCTTTTTGTCATGTTTGGGTTTATTTTTGATAAATTAAAAAAAGATTCCCTTGCTTATTTTTTTCTCTACTTGTTTGAAAGTTATATACCTTTCTTCTCTTCTTTTAGTAGTGACTCTAGAAATATTGATCAGCCAACTTAAAACTTTACCTGTACTTGACTTGTACGACGAACTCTTGTATACTAATCCTGATTTGTACCCTACATCTTTAAAATTAAAAATAAAAAAAAAAATCTTTGGCATTAATTCAAAACCCTATCCTTCTTCCAAGCATTGGAGGAATACTAATTCAAAACCCTATCCTTCTTCCAAGCATTGGAGGAATACTAGAACAATTGAATCATCCTCCCTTTATTTTTAAGGTTACATTGTTGTTAATTAGCTCTATTGCTTTATAAAATCTCAAACATTATTATTTTTATTTCATTCTTTTATTTTTTCTCTCGAGACAGGGTCTCAATATTTTGCCCACCATTCTTGGCCTCTAAAAGCCCTGAAATTGAAGGCATGAACTATATCACCTGGCCTAAACTCTCAAACATGATTATCAATATTTGACACAGTTACTTGGAATACCCATATACTTAATATTATCTTTATGCAACATCTTTCT
The DNA here is from genome assembly GCA_963574415.1 of Tarsius wallacei. Classification (NCBI taxonomy): domain Eukaryota; kingdom Metazoa; phylum Chordata; class Mammalia; order Primates; family Tarsiidae; genus Tarsius; species Tarsius wallacei. The sequence continues at coordinate 37,409 of CAUYQG010096120.1, forward strand.
TATTAGGCTTTCATTAAAATTGATACCATTATGCCTGAATTACATACTATTATCTATTTCCTATTTATCAATAGGAAATTATAGAATTTATAAAAATCTTTGAGGTAAGTTTTGGCTTTTGCCTGTGTGAAAGCATCTTTATTTTAACCCTCATTTTTTCTTCATATTAAAAGAGTTTTTTATGCTAGTGATAAGATTATGGGTTGATCATCTTCGCATTCATTTTAAGCCAATTTTCACTGGAATCTCACCAGTGAGGATTATTTCAGACAGTTGTGAAGTAGTTTTCTGTGCTTCTTAAGAAGATGTATATTTCCCACCTCTAGGATACTTTCAAACAAAATTTTGCCTTGATGTTTTTCTTCCATATCATTTCCCTATTGTAAATTTGATTCTAAACTTGGCTTATGGTTATGATATCTCAAGAAAGTTTTTTTTTCTTCTTTTTTTTCTCCCTCTTCCACTAGCACAAGTGCAAGACAGGCAAATTTTCCTCTCATTCACGGGGGGAGAGGGGGTGAGGGAGTTGGAGAATGATGACATTTTTTTCTATTTCACTCTAAGGCTGGTAATATGTCACCTTAGGAATTCTAGCTTGCTAAATATCTAAGTAGTATCTAGACAAAACAACGGCCTATTGTTCTCATTCCTTGCAGCTTTATAAATGTGTATAGCCCATTGGTTTTTTTTCTTTTGTTTTTACAGAACCTCTCTATAGTTCTTTTACACAAATTTTCCTTACAACAATTTCTAGATTGATTTTAGAGCTATACATCTAGATGAATAGGTGTAAAATATTTTCAAAATTCTGCCTTCATTATTGTCTTTTGGCTAAAGAAAAACAGTGGAAAAAGCAACAAGAAAACACCAGAAATAAAAATCGCTATTGTAAAATACCTCTGAGTTTTAAAGTCTTGAATTCAGTTATTTCCAGGGAAGATTCAATGCTGAAGAATCTTGATATGAAGATACTGTTTTTGACAATCATCACTATTTATCATACAGCTTTTTGCTTTATTGAAACACCAGAAAAATTTTGGGCAGTTTATATATTTTTTGCCTCTAAAGAGAAATTAGATACCCAAAACAATTTTTCAGAGAGAGATTTCTTTGTCAACTTTGCACTGTTAAAAAAAAAACATACTTTAGATATATATATTTTCAAATATACAATTTCAATTTCCATACTAACTTACGTTAGTTCCATAACTTTAAGCAGAATGGAAATAATTGTAAGACTCATTCTTACAGTACACTGATTCCCTTCTAAGTTAAAAGTGGCAACTTTGTTTTCTGAATGTTATTATTTGTAGTTCATACTGAAGTAGTCCAGAATATAAAGTATTAATAATAAATATACTCATATTTAAATTAGATTTATATATATAGTATTGACATTTTATGTTACAGAGAATTTTGTATTAGTTTGATAAAAACATGCTTTCCTTAATGTCAGGTTCTTAAAATATTTTGTTGTTATACATAGAATGTATTTTTAGTTCTTTCTAAAAAAAATACCTAGTTATAAAATAAAGAGCTTATCCTGTGGGCATTTAGAAAGCATGCTGAAGCAGTCAGAATGGGACTGGTTACTTTACATTAATAAACACCCCTTTTCCCTGCAAAATATCAAGGTCTTGCAAACAATAAAGTTTCATTTCTTGCTGTCCTCATGTCCATTGATGTTTGGCAAGCTACTTTGCTCTTCATAGGCATCTATGACCTATAGCCATTACCTCAAATTTTGCTGGCCACTACTATAGAGGCAAGGGGTTATGCATTAGTACTTCTGAACACAATTCAAAAACCATATCCAGTCACTTGACTATATGCACTTAGAAAGGGGTCAAAAATACATATTACTGTTTTCCTAGAAAAGGAAGAACCAGAAACATTTGCTGAATAAAGCTTAACTACAATTTACTCTTCTAATCACCTGATATTTGTGTTATGGTATGAAAGTTTATGCCCCCCCTCCAGACCAATCCATACAGTATGTTGAAATGCTAACCACTGGGATGATGGCATTAGAAGGGAGACCAGTTGCAAAACCATTTGGAGGGCCCTCATGAATGAGATTAGTTTCCTTATAAAATAGGTCCCAGAGAGGGGCATTGCTACTTCCATTATGTGAGATCATAGTAGAAGGTATGATCTATGAGAAAGTAGGCCCTCACAACTCACTTAATATGCCAGTATCTTGATCTTGGATTTCCCAGCCTCCAGAATTGTGAGAAATAAATTTCTGTTGTTTGTAAGCCACCCAGTTCATGGTATGTCATAATAGCAACTCAAACAGATCGAGACTATCTGACTTTCTCTCTTTTTTTCACATAATATATACTGAAAGGACATAACATGAAATCAATATAGCCAATGAGCAGCCATTTTAACATTGCTTAGAACTGTCATGTTTCTCCAGCATTTCATTTTACCCTCTAATCACTAGTCAGGGACAGAAATGGTTTTTCAGGTACAGCTATTGATAATTATTTTACAACACCCTCCCCAGGTTGTTTTGTACTAATTAGTTTTTCTATTTCAAATTTTTGCCACCACCATAAGACCCAAGTTAACCTAGTCAGGTCTTCATGACCTTCATGACACATACCCCATTAGTACAGCAACTATCTTGGTGTGACTAAACTGTTGTCCATCACCTGACATCAGTATTTGTGAGTACCTGCCCCCTGTGATGACGAGGAGCAGACCACCACCACCCAACCACCTTAATGACCTATACCCATAAAGGGGAATGTTTAAAAGCATTCAATCTCAAGCAGTTATTTGCCATTGCTGTATGAGACTCTGGTGTGGCCATGTGCTCTTCGAGCTATGACTGCTGCCATGTTTCCTAAATTTTAGCTGTGTCTCCTACCTTGAAGCGGTGAATCTCCTTTCTCTCTATCTCTCTGTCTCTTTAATTTACTTTCTAAATAAACTATATTTTCTAATTTAACTTCTGTGCAATTGTTTGCATCTTTTGTGTGACTACAGATTGCACAACCCTATCCCAGTGGGTCTTACCTAAAATTCTGGAGACCCTGCTGAGATATATATTTTAACCTTTGCAGAAGCTCATCAGGTACTTGTTTCTCAGATTAAACATCACAAGTCAGCCTATTTGTTTCTCAGATTAAACATCACAAGACGCTCTAACTAATCAAAATACCAATCTAAAAATTGAGGTTATTTGAGTTAGACAGACTTTGTAGGATGAGGTGATATATGAAATTCTCTACATCAGGATCAGATATGGCTTTTCTTGGCTCAGATTTACCTGCCCCTTTTAAGTTGATTAATTAATTTAAATTATTTTAAAGATGTGGGGTACAATTCAGGGTTGGATATCCAAATGGTCATTGTACAGGTAAAGTTTGGGCCTCACTTTGGTCCCCACTTCATCTGGTTGAGATCAAGTACCCTTGTTGATGAAGTGTGCCCCTCCTCTCCCTCCCCTGGCAGTTTCCCACTACTGCCAATCCCTTTCTTATAGTGTTAAGATAATATTGCTCAGGGTCCGCTTATGAGTGAGAACATGTGGTACTCAGTTTTTTGTTTCTGTGATAGATCACTGAGTTTTATAGACTCTAAGTCCACCCAAGTTCTATTAGTTATAGCAGCCTGAGTGGTCTAGGGAAAACAAGGTACGGCCCCAAATTTCAAGTAGTTGACAATCTAAATAGGCACTGCAAAGTAAAATGGCAACACAGGATGAAAGTACCAAGATAGAGATAAGCTCACATACATTGAGGGCAGAAATTAGCAAATGTTTTCTGTACTTATACACTGTGCTTAAAGCTAGAGAGCTCACAAGAAATTTTGTACTTAAAGTAAGGCAAAACTTACTTCTTTGTAACTCTAATATACTGAGTCTATTTCTACCCTCTAAAAACATGCAGAATGATTTTTATCCTTTTGCCATGTTTCAGTGATTTTGTCAAATATTTTTTTTTCTTTCCTTGGCAAGTACTAAAGGGCAAAGTCAGATAGTCTATAATTATTTTCTCAATGAGGGATAAATCTTTAAAATTTTCCTATTATGGGAAAATATGGAGAAAAAGTTATTTGGAATTTTCCACCTTTTTACATTTCAGTTGTGAAGACAAAGCACAAAAGGTCATAGTCCTTCACAGTTTTTTTTTTACAATATGTTCTACAAACAGTGGTTTTGATGAGTCATCTTCACCATTGACACAAAAGTCAGTGCTCAGTTTAGCATTCCAGGTTGCGTTTGCATTTCAGATGGTAAAAAATGCCAAGGTCCCAGGGGACCAAGGTTATCAAAGTTGAATTTTTCTTGATGGTGTATAATGGAGACTTCAGTTTCCCTTCCTTCCCTTTCCTTTTGTAAAAATGTCTCAAAGTAAAACAGGGAACTTAGAATTTAGTGTATAAATTGCTAAGTGTGAATTACCAGAACAAGCTTGTCTTATGAATCATGAGGCTTGTATTCTATTCCTAGGACTGAGATTGATCTGCTGTGCAGCCTTGGGAAAGTCACTTAATTATTCCAATTGCCTATTGATAAGATGAACCTCTAATACCATTATTTCTAAGTTACTATAGTTTTGAAAGAATTTTACTGAAGAAGTAGCTAGGAAGTCTAAGAATCATACCAAAAATGTGTCTAGAAGTCCTCCCCCATCCCCTCCCACCAACTGCCGCTGACTGAGTTAATCTAAAGAACCCCACATTTACCTCATATAATGTGTGATATTATAAGCCAAAGCATTTGGGAGTGGCTAAGACAGAACTCAAAATAATTGAGTGTCCTCTAAGCACCAGGCAATACGCTATATTCCTGACATACATTTTTTTCATTCAATCTTGTACTCACTTGTTTTGTATGTTTTTGTCATGTCTTTTCCACCCCATCATAATTGTGTTTAATTAGAGGACGGGGACTAAATAATTGTCAAGTACTCGTTATGTGCCAAGAAATGTTCTATGTGTTTTACAAGCATTAATGCAGTGTTTGGCTCATTTTAAATGTTCAATAAAAGTGTGTCAAGTAAGTAAATTGGTAAGTAAGTTTAAAATTGTTTATGACCACTGTATGACCTGTAGTCTTTATGGCCTACTTGCTTCCTTTGACCAGTTTACTTGTTACCGGGTTCTCATTTCCTTATCTAAGAAAGGGAAGAAACACCTCATAAAGTGTTTGCAAGAATCAAATGAGATTTGAAAACACAAATTGTGTCTTATTAATGTAGAATTAGCATTGACTTAAATAGTTATTGCCTATTCTTATACTTAAGGCATCCAAAACTGTGGATCAGCTTTATAAATTCCAGACATTATAGCAGCAAAGAAAGAAGAATCCAAAAATGGAAGCTGAGACTGCTTCTATAAACCACTCATCTCTTATCATCATCATCATTCCAGCCATTAAGGCCAAAAGTCCTAAAGCAGGATCACAAAAGCAAATGCCTACCGGGTCTAAGCAGGTGTGAGAAGTGGGGTAGGTGGAGATTATAATGCAGTTCAGAGTGCATAAGTCACTTTAATTGGGTACTGGTACTCAGCTCTGGTACTGGCCCAGCATTACCAGATCTTCCAAATTTTAAAAAGCAGTAGAAAATTCATTACTTGTATGAAAATTCCCATTCTTTTAAATGCCATGCAAACCAACAATAACAAATTGCAAATCCTATCTGGTTTAATGTTGATTTTCTTGCATCAAGCCTAAAGTCTTTTTTATTCTTTATTTAGTCTCTTTACCAAATAAGTAATCATGTTCTGTCTTTGCGCTACCCCTTTTCTTTAGCTATCCCACCATCATTGAATGATAAAACCTCATTGTCTCATACCTGCATTAGGGCAATGGTCATCTAATTGGTTTCACTGCTTCTTTGCCAGATTACTCTTTCTGAAACACCACCTTAATCAGTTTACTCCCATGTTTAATAATCTATAATGACTTCTTAGTTTCTGACATAGCAATTCCATGTTCTTCTGCCTGTTTTGGGAGTCTCCCTCTAGTTTGATCCCATCTTACTTATCTCATGTTATTTCTTCCACTCTTTCTAAAGACACATATATAGCTGCCATGTTGTTTGTTTCTCCCTTGTACCTTTGTTCACACCAGTGCCTCAATCTGAGATATTCTAACTTCGTCACACCTATCAGACTGGTACTCTTTTTATAAAGCCATCTGTGATAAGCCCTGCCCATACTAAATAGACACACATTTTTCTGAATTTCTATTTCACATACATTCAGAAGTCAATAGTCTAGCATTAAATCATTCTCTAATTGTGTCACATGTTAGTCTGATGTATTCAATGGAGTCATAATCCCCTTAAAAACAAAGATGGCAGGTGTTTCTTCTGTAGAGACTCCAATGTCTCCAGTGTGGTGCTGAGCACTTTAGGAGACCATCAAAATCTTAAAAAGAGGAATGTGGTTGAAAGAGCATAGAAGCCCGGATGATGAAACTTGAGTTTGGACAAGAGTTTTGTTGTTATACAGAATGAGATGTAAATCCAGGTTCTGCCATGTAAGACTTGTAGATCTTGAATTCTGATCATTTATTTTCACATATGAAATAATAATAATAGCTAATATGTATTGAATACTTACTATTCCAGGTACTGTTCTAAATGCATTTATCTATCTATCTATCTATCTATATATCTCTCTATCTATCATCTATCTATCTGCAAGATCTCACTGTTACCCAGGCTGCAGTACAGTGGCACAACATGGCTCACTATAGCCTCCAACTCCTGGGCTAAAGTGAGCCTGCTATCTCAGCCTCCCAAGTAGCTGGGACAACAGGCACACACCACCATCACACCTGGCTAATTTTTCTTTCTTTTTTTTCTTTTTAGAGACAGTGTCTTGCTTTTTTGCCTTAGCTGGTCTCAAATTCCTGGCCTCAAATGGTCCTCCTGCTTTGACTTCCCAAAGGGCTGGCATTACAGGCATGAGTTACCATGCCTGATCACTTTTATATATTAATTCCATAACCATCACAATAGCTCACTACATAGATAATGTTCTTATTTCCATTTAGTACTTTAAAAAGTTGAGACAAAGAGAGTTAGTTTAAGTAACTTTCCCAAGATCACAGCTAATATGAGTTAGAGTCATGATTTGAGCCCAGGCGATCTTTGCCCAGAGCTCACATTCATAATTACAATGCTATGGGAATAGTACCTACCAGAAATGGTTAATGTCAAGTGATGATGATAGTGATCAGAGAAGTAGCATCTGTTTCACCTGTGAAAAATCACTTAGCTCTCTGGATTTAATTTCCATTCTACTCTACCCACTTCATTAGAACTATTGGGATACACAAATAAGATAATAAAGACAACTTTAAGTGCACCATATAAATTATTATTGCTTTATTAACATTCTTATACTATGAAGAACTTCTCAACCTTTTCATTTCTAATAAATCCCTGATTTTTTAAAATTTCTTCCTGAACCATTTTAATCAATGTCAGCAATAACTGATCAGGGCTTCTGACTTGCCACAGGCTATAGATATTATTAATACAACATATAGAATCCTAGGACAAAGCAAAAACACACAGACACACACAAGCAAAAAATACCCCAAAAAACGTTGTTTTCTTTTTTAACCTGTGGAGTATCGATACAAAAAAAAAAAGTGAGATTTCTACTAGGCTCTAAAAAAAATATTTGGAGGAAAGCAGACATCACTCACACTATTGCCTTGTGGATCCCAGGCTGGGAATTACCATGAAGGTTGGTAAAGAGGCTGAGCCGAGACCCACTTCCTCTCACCATCCCTCCCTGTAGACTCAAAGATCTCAAATGGCCTTCAACTCACCCAGGAAGGGATTTATTCACTGCTTTCTGGGTCACCTATGATCAATACTATATTTGGTTTTTCAGTCACTCCTACAATGACTGCTCCATCCTTTGACTCAAGAGTTGTAAAATCTTGCTGTAGATCTGTTCCAAATGATAGCCCAAGGGGGATGAGTGATAGTGCCCCAAGTGAAGGGTTGAGTGCAGTTGCATGAATAATCCAACAGGGAGAATTAAATAAGGTAGATCTCTGTCTGGAATGCAGATATCCTAACTTGATAGGGAAGGTGGCTAAGGGGCCACTGGGAGAGGTTTCGTTCAAATAAAATTTGAAATAGAGTGTGGCAAACTGTTCAGGTGTTTCTTTTATTACAACAACGAGGACCTAATTACTCTGGTAACTATGACCTCCAGAGTCCTGGAAGTATTGTAAAGGCCGACAGCCACTATTTGCTTGGGAGAATATTGGAAAAATATATTGGTCTTATAGGAGTTTCCCACACTTTGAAAGTTAAGCAGTATCTACTTGGGTCCAGTCTACCTCAGATTGAAAGCATTATTATAATTATTTTAATAATTACAACAAAATAGTACATCCTTCTAGCTAATACAATCCTTGCGTCAACATAAGAGTATAGTCACAGAAGTAGCTGAAGGGAAGAAAGAGCTAGGGGATGATGAAGAAAAGCTACTTATTATAACTTTGCCCGTCCTTTATAATTCAAACTAAACTGTGACCAAAATTCTTAGCATCTAAACATAAAAATTCCACAATTTTACATGTGTGTTTCCCAAATTGAAAGAAAGAGAAGTTCTTCACCTTTCTACCTCTAATTCAGTTTATAGAAGGGGTGTCCAAGTCCAAAGTGTGTGCATATATTTACTAAACAGGAGTAATCTAGTTTGATTAGCTATGAAGTGAAGAAACAATGGAGAGCCACTGTGCAACAATGTGGTTACTTAATGCTGTTCTGTAAAAAGATGAAGAATTTCAGTCTTCTCTCAGCTCACTAAAAACTCCATCATTAGACTTCAATATGCTTGATTATAATTTAACATCATTCTATTCCAAAATAGCAGTACCCCCCACTTTCTTTAAGAACAAATTATGAGTATGGAGGTTGATGACATATGGAGGGTATTCATTAGGCTTTCCTTTGGGTATAACAATACTAGCAATGGCCTCATTCTCTCTTGTTTTTCTGCTTACTGACCTTTCCCTTCCCTTAAAACAATAGTGCAATCAAAACTGAGGGAGCCAAGGAAGGCTACACCAACACTTGCTGTGGGATGAGCCTTATTTGGAAAAACATTTCATCTTGTCTAGAGATAAGATGACTCATTTCTGGAACTTTGGAAAAAGGGGTCATCGTGGTTTGGGCTGCTATAACAACTTACTGTAAGTTGGGTGGCTTAAAAAAACAGTTTATTTCTCACGGTTCTGGAAGCTGGAAATCCATGATCAGGGTGCCAACATGGTCAGGATACCATCTTCCAGGTATCCTCTTCTGGCCAAAAGAGAGCAAGAAAGCTCTTCTGGGGTCCCTTTTATATGAACACTAGTTCCACCCCCGTGACCTGATTATCTCCCCAAGTCTTCAGTTCTGATACCATCACATTGAAGGTGAAGATTTCAGCATACGAATTTTGAGGGGGACACAAACATTTCATTTCAGGACAATTTTTTCTGGAAAACTAAATCTTTAATTCTATCCTATATTCAAACTGGAGAAAACACACAAAGAGTTCGATTTGCTTTTTGACCAATACCAATGAGAAATAATCTCAACAACATTGTTAGAAAAAAGAAAATAATTCCTAAAAGAGCCACAGTGTTCATCTCCCCTCTCTCACTTACCTATACAGAGCCTCCTGACCAATGTCAGGAACTTGCTATGCCACACGTGGACTTAAGATTTGCCCAGACAAAGATCCTCACAACCCCCTCTATGGCCAGATGTGGCCTGGGTGGTCAGAGCTGTTCATCTTTTACATGATCATAGCCATCGTTTTTCCAGTATGCCTACATACGTTATTTTCTATATGTGCCATTACAAGATGAAGGTTCAAAGTCATTGACCAGTGGAAATAATATCCAAGCCTTCTTTAAAAAACAGACTGCATTAGTCTGGCAGTCTCTCTGTGTTGTGTATAAGTGTGTGCATGTACATACTATGTGTTAGCTTCAACAATTAACTTAAACATTCCTTGAAAACTGTGAATCAATATTCACAGTTGTGCATGTATTACATTACTCTATGCATAGTGAGATCTTGATGATAAATTGATGACTGATTTGAGTCCATTTTATTTCAAAATAAATATGGCAGGACATGTCACATCACCCACCCATCCAACTAAGCCAGTTTTCAGACAGATCCAGATGAGGGAATGGTTTCTAATTTTAGCATTTAAGCCACATTCCATCTGTTATGCAAAGTTCTGGAGAAGAATTTGTATACAGTGTTTCCAATTGCATACATAGTGTTTGGTATAACAATATTTTATTAGATAAGTAAAAGCCAGGGTAGTCATATAAATTAAACCTCAAATTGCTGGCCAGGTCACTAGAAGCTGGTTGCTGGTCCTCACAATTGCTTTAAAATTTTTTCCTTGTATACATTTTTTTAAAAATCCATGTCTTTAATTTTGAGTCACACAGTCTGTGGGTTCCCCCTGCTGGCCCTTTAGCTGTTAGGATTCAGAAGCTAAAAATATTTATGATACCTATACACTGAAAACCAACTTTAGAGAGATAAAAGGCATCAGAATGATGTCTGATACTGGAAGATTCTGGTGTGAGAGGGCAGAAAGATGTGGAGATAAGACTAAATCTATTTAAATTAAGAACAAGTGATACTCAGCCTATTATATTTTGACATGTTTACCCATTTAGTGTTTTTATGAGTTGGTTATCAATATTTAAAACTTGGATTTCTAGTTTCCTCTGAAAAGCTGCCAACAGTGAGCCAGCATTGACTTGTGGCTGTGGTAAAGCAGTGTTTTCCTTCTTAAAACATACCCACAAGAGCTTGCCAGTTACCTGTAACCCTAGGATCTGACTCACACTGATTAGTGTTGGTTGCCCGTTATCATCAGGCAGGAGGGGTAATTTTTTTTTTCTTTTATATACTTGGCCAATTTCTTTTTCTTTCTTTCTTTCTTTCTTTCTTTCTTTCTTTCTTTCTTTCTTTCTTTCTTTCTTCCTTCCTTCCTTCCTTCCTTCCTTCTTTCCTTTCCTCTTCCTCCCTTCCTTCCTTCCTTCCTTCCTTTCTTTTGAAAGCAGGATTTATTGAGAGGACAGAAAAGCTCCCACAGTGGGAGGGGACCCGAAGGGGTTGCCTGGCCAATTTCACTCAATATTGTTTTGTGCCCAGATTCCATTAGGATTTTGAGTCTTGGATTTGTGCTTTGAAACATCACACAAGTACCACTTTGTCCAAAAACCACTTACAGATTCCTCCATAGCCTTACATCTGAATTCCTTTCAAGCTAAGTGCTTTTGTTATTTTGACATAATAAGAGTAAACACACCTAGGAAAAAGTGTATGTACTGTGAAAACTTTAATTTAGAATTAACTGCCTATAATGAGACAGCTCTTATTGCTTGTAGTTTAAGTATGAAAATAAGTACATCTAGAGATTCTTCTTAATAAAGAACTATCAGAGGAATATACGTTATGGTGCTGTTTCATTTCTGAATCAATTTCTACAGCTGCAGCAAAGGAGAAGAGAGAGGCTACTATCTAAAAACACTTCATCAGTCAAATAGCAGAAGAAAAAAATGCACTGTGACTGAGAATGGGATGGAAGAAATCTTGAGGTCTTTTTTAAAAAGACCACATAATCTTACCAAGACTTGCCCATGACAGGCTGGAATTTAGGAAACCCAAACCTCCTTTTATACTGCATTTGGATTAAAAGCAAAGTCTTGTTTGTTCTGTTATTACGTGCCCCCAAGAAACCCAAACCTGCCATCTGGACTCACTGTTTCTTAATAATAGATATTCCAAACACTAGTGGTTCACCAAAACAGTTGTTAGGTTTACTCTACTTATACGAATATATTTGGAATGAAATGAGGTATTTTTAGGGGGGTGGAGATGGGCTTTTTTTTTTTTTTAAACACTGGAATAGTTAAATAAAGATTTTCTGAAAACTTTCTGTTGTAAGTTTCTCCTATCCAAGTTCAGTTTCTTTCCTTCATCCATTTCTCACTTCAAATACTTTATTTTCCATACCTCAGTAGTTATTGTTCTATTAAGAGATAATGTAAAGGAGCAGAATTAAGATTCCTGTCTGGGAGTCAGGATTTCTGATTTCAAATCACATCTTCGCCACTAACCAGTTTCTGGACTGATTTCTCTCATTGGCAAAATACGAATGTGGAATATGGGAAAATGCATTGCTTTTCTTTTTGATGACTGCTACATAGTTAGACATCGATGTGCATGTGCTTAGCTAGTATAATCTTTTTCACTGAAAACAAAGGCAAGCCAAAGGGTCCACAATTGGTGTACAAGAATTGCACATGATCCAAACATGAGCAAAGTGAATGTAAAGGCCGTATTCACGTCGATTTTTTTTTTTGGCAGCAATCCTTAATATAGATTCCTTGTTGTTTTGTGATGAAATGTCAGGAAAATGAAACCTGAACAGCTCAAACCATATAATGAATTACTAACGGCAGCAAATAAAATAGCTAACTGATCCAAGCCAGCTAGCCAGACACCTTGGAAGTTGGTTTCAGAGAGAAGTAAATGGCTAAGTCCCAGTGGCTTAAAAAATCATGAGAGGTAATCACGTGTAAAACAAAAGTTCTAAAAAGTCTTCAGGACCAAACGGACTATATTTGCCTCATGGGGCAAATAGTGGGCTCCATATAATATATGATCATTAGTGTTTCTTCACATTCTAATATTCCCTTACTGGTCCTTCTTCCAAAAGTAGTATTTTCTCAAGTATATTTTATGGGCTGTCACTGGGTGTTCAAAAAGAAAAAGAAAGAAAAAGGAAAGAAAAGAAACGTGAAGGGGATGGGGGAAAAGATTCTATGTTTATTTAGAACATGCTAAATTGAATACAAATATAGTAAATATAGCAAAAATGAAAAATGAATTCTTTCCAGAGTCTTTATTATACTGATAAGTCATGTATTCTATAAATTTGCATAAGGCGACAGCTGCATTAATTTCTAATGAGTTTGGTACCATCCTCCAAGGATCATTTGGAAATGTATTAGGGCAATTTTGGTTATCAAGTTGCTGAGGACCTCCACTTGGATTTAAAGGTCAGGTAACATAAATGCTAAATTCTTTGCAATATCTGGGGCAATCTCACACAACAAAGAATTGTTTGGCTCTTTATGCTGGTAGCCTCTCACTGACATCAGCAGAGACTGCAACATTCCCCAAAGGACTTCAACCAAAGTGCTAGGATTATAGAGCCTGTAATTTGGAGTGTAATTTGTGAGACTTCTCTGGGATCCATTTTGGGAAAGTCAGCTAAAGGTACATACTTATCCACCAAAACCACCTATGAATTTTTCATTTTAACTTGGACTTGGTGAAGACCAAAATTAGCTTGATCCCTTTAATCAAAGTTAAATGAAGGTAGTAGAAGGGAGATGTGTAATTGTGGGCAGAAATCCTGTCTCAAATCCTCTGAAATAGAAAACCAACTTAATCTGTTCACAGCATTTATGGCTCACTCCTCTTTCCTCGAATATTAGGGAAACTCCATAATTAAAGCTTTCCACATCATAGTTTAGATTACTGAAGTGACGGAGAACCACCATCTACCCACTGGGACTAGTGTCAGGACTTTGACCAAGAAGAGAAGATACAAAATTAGAAAAGTATTGAGAAAAAAAAATCTGAGTCTTACAAGAGCTTACTCAAATAGCTGTGGTACTTCCCATAACTCCACTTTAAGAAGTCTATTGCTCTCCACTGTCACATAAACCTCAAATCGTTACCATTTTGACACTTTCCTTCCCACCTTCACTGCCATTAGGATACAGTTTATCATCTGATTTCATCACCATTTTTTTTGAAAGTTGGAATCTCTCCCAGGCTAGACTGCAGTGGCATAACCGTGGCTCGTAACTAACTCAAACTCCTGTGCTCAGGTAATCCTTCCGCTTTAGCATCCTGAGTAGATGGGACTGCAGACGTGCACCAATACACCTTTTTTATTTTTTTTTTTTTACTTTTTAAATATTTTGTAGAGATGAGGTCTCACTAGGTTGGTCTCGAACTCCTGGGCTCAAGCAATCCTCTTACCTGGGCCTCCCAAAGTGTTGGGATTACAGGCATGAGCCCCTGTGCCTGGCCCTCATCAATAAATAGTAAAAAGGTTTTCAGGAGACTAGAAGGGGCATAAGTGACACATGTGATTGCCATATTTTTCTCATCCCGTTCCCAAATAATAGCTATGAAATTCTTTACTCATTACAAAGTCACTTAGCTGTGCCAAATTGGGCAAATCACCAACACTTTTAGAGTCTCCATTTTCCTGTTTCTAACATAGAGTTACATCTACCCTACAAGGTTGTTGTACAAATGAAATGAGAGCATGTAGCAGTTGTTCTTGGTCCTGGTGCATGCTTAAATGCTCAGTCGATGGCAAAAGCCCTTAGTTCTATTATTTAGAGTAATGACACAGGTCTTCTGACTCATAGTTCACAGTTCTTTGACTACTAAAATGCTCAAGGAGACACTTCCACTTCCAGATGTGGCTGAGGAGATGGCTTTTCCATGGAGTTCAAATAGTACTCGTGCAAGCAGAGAGCAGCTGCAGACCACTAGCCTGGGTTCTCACTCACCTCAAACTTCTTCCCACTCCCTTCTCCATCATTTAAAATTTTAGTCAAGGAAGCACAGAGGCCAAGGCCACCATATTAGCAACTCTTCCAATGTCCGGCTCTGTGGGATTCACTACTTCTTTACTTCCATCTGAAATGATCTCCAGGGTCCTCTCTAAATAGTGTTTTATCTACTAGCCTCATAATCTGGCCTGTTTGACAGCTTGTGGTAATATCTAAGTAAAATGATCTTGTATGGAGAGTAAGAAGATCCATAGTCGTCAGAATTGACTGGAGTTTTATTCAGCAAGGAGGTCTCCTGCTCTCATTTTTATTTTGCAAATGAGAAACATAGCCTACAGGAGATACTTACTTGTCCAAGGCTTACCAAGGGAAGTAAGCCACAGAACACACTACACAGCCCTCCTCGGCGACTCTGTTGCCTCTCCAGAGAGCACTCCTATGAGTCACGGCTTGGAATCCAGCAGTCTCAAGAACCACACACTCCCTTCTCTCTTCCCTTCAGACCTGGGCTGAGAGAATCCTATCTCTGCTTTCTACTTCTCCCATCCCCTCGGTCTCTCTCATCAAACCCTCACCTTCCTTTTCATTTCTTTCCCTTGACTTTGATGGCTCCATAAATCCAAACCGTGTTATTTGCCTTTTACCTGTGGAAAAGAGAAATTCATCTTCAAATCCTTCCAAGAGTCAAGGAAAAACACTGATATTTGGTTCTTGTAAGATAGCAGAGAAAGGCAAATCAATTGAGTCTTTGTCTTAAGATTATCTCAATATTTATATTCTGCCACAATTGTAGGAGTAAGGTGGATTTTGAAGGACACAAAACCTAAACCAAATTCCTCACCTCATTAGGACTAACTAGCTCTCTGCTCTCAATTTTCTGTTTTTTTGTTTTTTCCCAGTAGGGATTCTACCTTGTAAATCCCCTTATCTCATTTAATCTTTAGTTTCTTCCTTCTTGTTTTCCTTTTTAGTCTTATCCATTTGAGCTCTTCAGGGCATACGGTAGGGGGAAAAATATGTGAGGACAGGATTAGTCCATCCATATAGTATCAGACAAAATGATAAACAGAGCTGTTCTCTTTTGTAAAATAGGAATCATAACAGAACATACCATATATTGCTATTATGAACATTAAAAGAAGATACTTCAAAGTATTTAGCACAACACTTGGCATGTAAAAGTGTCCAATAAATGTTTACATTTTTATTTAAAAAATTATCTTTACATAGTAACTACATGGGTCATCCCATCAAGTGTAGAATCTAACCTCCACAGTACACTCCTCCCAGTGACACTGTGCACTTTTGAATCAATATTAGGATAAAAACATTAGTTAATCCCTTTACTTTGGTTCCACCAGCTATAAATTTTTAATAGAATTTAAACAGAAGATTTCTTTTAGTTACTTAGTAGGGATCTATTGTGAACCAAGCATTACTCTGGGTTCATGAGAGAAAATAAAAAGAAAAGGCAAGTATATTGAGATCAAGAATTTACAGTGTCATTAAAATAGGAATAACATGAGTTTGGGGAATGAGGGAAAGTTTACTTTTACACTTTCTTACTGACCCTATTTGTATTCAGCCAAATTTCAGAAACGTATTACTTATAATCCTTTCTTGTCTTATGTTTCTTGCTACAACTGTGGCTTCTGGTTATTTGACTGATACAGGAACTAATTACCGAAAACTGATTTTGGCCTACTTCTCAGATGATTTTATCTGAATAGAGTTACTCAGAGCTGCAAACTTCCTGTCCCATTTATACATTTCCAATAAATGTGTTTTTACTAAAACCTAGAATCCGAAAACTATGCCAAAAATCAATGAATCAAAACTCGTCAAGCAATATTACGTGATTTTTTCATTGAGTACATGTATATATACAGTCAGAATTTCATTTATATATGTGACTTACGTATATATGTGAGGAAACAAAAGAGACATTCAGAGAACCCAATCAATTGAGGTCTACACAAAGCATTCAAATAAGTTCTGCTTTTCATTTTGAAAACAAGTATTTTAAAGAGAAAAAAAAAACACTGAAAAAGACAGCAAACAGAAATTGACTTTATTCCAACAGTATTACCAGCAATAGGGAAGGACAGCACAAAGTCTGGCTACCCAGCTCCACTGCAAAAAAAAAGCTGAAGAGTTTTTAATCGCTGTGGGGATCATAGACCATTATTGTTTGCTGAGTGAGTGGCCTTACCCAAAGAAAGCCATGAGACAAAATTGTACACTAAGGGGGTTTACTAAGAACAACAAGATAATTGATAATTTTAAAGTGATAATAGTCTGGTTTTTGTCCTAAAAATATTTTAATCCCTAAAATAGATGAAACCCTAGGCA
Organism: Tarsius wallacei; assembly: GCA_963574415.1. NCBI lineage: Eukaryota > Metazoa > Chordata > Mammalia > Primates > Tarsiidae > Tarsius > Tarsius wallacei. Next base: position 54,378 of record CAUYQG010096120.1, read on the forward strand.
CATTGCCTAACAAGCAACAGTGACTGTTCACTCCTGCAAGGCTGACTTTTATCTATTTATAACATATACTTTGTGGATTTGCCTTAAATGCTGCCTGTTTTCTTTGATGACTGTTCTAAAACACTGAGTGAAAGTAAAAGCTCTACTTACTGCTTAGATTTATCTGGGTGTTTTCCTTTTAAATAATAAAACAATAATACTTAGATGCTTTTATGCGTTAGTATGCAGCATGTTTAGAATTGCTTTTGTGAATATATAGTGCTTCATAGTTTGAACTACTTTTCCAGGTATTAATTCATTTACTCCTCACAACAATTCCTGAAAAGTTATTATTTCAATTTTACCAAAGAGATAAGTAAAGCTCATTGATGATAGTGGCCAACGTCTTATACCTAGCAAATGTCATAGCTACTAACAGAAAACCAAGAGAAATAATTTATGATGTTGGCTTTGAGAGTCACCGCATCGTGTCAGAGCTTTCTATGCCAATTTCAAAATGAGGAGTTTTGAATGGATGAGGTTTAGTCACTTTCAGCTCCAAGTTTGTGGTATTTCTTTGGTGGCTTTTGTAATTACAACTTCAACTCTATGTTCATATGGCACATCCCATGGTAATACACTTGTATTATTTAAAAACCTTCTGAAATCAAAGTTATCTGTCAAAAGAAACTCAACATTCATATTCTGCTTGTATAAAATTAAGAGACTGGATAAGAATATATCTAAGATATTTTTCAGCTCTATTACTTTACAAAGTGTTTTGTAGGACTTTTGTTTCTCTCGTCTCTTTCCTTTATAGATATGCTTACCAATATTTGTGCACTTTTTTTGTAAATGCATAAGAAAATCTGTTTGACTTCCTTAAACTCACATGTACAGATAACTTCAGAAACTCAGAAGCAGCCTATCTGAGTCCATCACCTAGCAATGAACTAGAGAGATGCCTTTACTGGACAGGTGATTGAAATATAGCCAATTTAAAAACGATTACGTGTTCTTTTCCCAATCACAAGTAGCATTTCATTCATCTCACTGAAAATTTATTTTCTATGCCAGGACTCAAATGAAACCACACTTAAGAGATACTCTATGGGTCATTGCCTTACTAGACTTTGGTGTGGCCATGTGATCTTTGAGCTGTGGCTGTTGCCATGTTTCCTGGCTTTGGCCCCTTCCCTACCATGGGGAGGTGAATCTCCTCTTTCTCCCTCACTTTCTTCTTCTAATTTACATTTTAAATAAAAAGCATTTTCTAATCTAACAAAGAAAAAGAGGTACACTATAACAAAGATTGTACCTATACGGTGTGCACTCTAAAAAACTTGACAAAATTTCTGGATACTTCTGCATCGAGAATGGGGTTTTGTGGTGGCATCACAGAACTGGAGTAATTGCTTAAAACCTATGCCCTGTCACTATTTGAATGACTTAGCTACCCAATCACAAACTTAAAAATAAAATTTATAGTACACAAGTAAGAAATAAGGTTAAAAAGGGGAGAAGAAACACTACCTCTACCGTTCATCCAAATTTGTATCTATAGGTTAAGTGAACTGTGAAAGAGGTTCATGGATGGTCTGTGAAGGCCCCTCAGTCTTCTGAAGTCCTGCCCTAGCCCTGCTTTCACTGCCCTCAGCTTCTGTTCAACTGCCAAGAAGCAGCCTTCCCTCAACTTATGCCCATCCACATCTATTCCACCCCACACCCAACTCCTCAGTTACTCAAGAAACAAGCCAACCCACACCAGAACATATGTTACTTTATAATTGTCCCTCCTTGTCATACTTGTTTCCTTTCCCCTAATCCTAATGGGAGAACACTCCCATTCTCCCATAGGTAAGAGTTTCTTGACTGTATGTACTAAGTATTTGATTCACCCAGTATAGGAGTTAAGCACCAGGTTTTGAAACCAGGCAAACTATTCTGCTGCTTTCTGTCTGACAATAGCTAAGTCACTTAACATCCCTCAGTCTTACTTTCTTCATCTGTAAAGTGGGTATAACATTACCTTCTTCACTGGGTTTTGGGAGGACATAGTTTCTGCCGCCAAATGTAGTTATTGTTTTTGCTATCACATTAAAGAGAGAAAACCATTCCAGAAAAAGATAACTTGAGATTTTACAAAAGAAGTTTGCAGTTATCTAATCTCATAGGGAAAAAAGATATTACACTGGACTAGGCATTAGAAAATCTGAAACCTATTCCCAGCCCCATTTCCTCATCGTATAACTTTAAGCTTATAATTGCTAATTTAATAAAATAACCTATTGTGTGTTTTTGTAGCTATCAGTTTATTTCCTCTATTGCCTGTTCTGCGAAAATTGAGTTGGGCCCCTCCTTTGCTAGGAGGCACAATGCCAAGCTTTCTCAGAAGACCCTGGAGACACATTGCAGAAGAAAGGGATTTTCCTTTCTGATTCTGATGGACTGACTCAGAAGGCCTCTGCAGCACACAGGGTGTCCCAGGGCCCAATACTTCACCAGCATCCAGTTTCTGCACCAAGCAAAGTTTCTCCAGAACCTGGCTCCTGCAGGAAACTGCTCAGCAGCACCCAATGAGCTCAGATTCCCCTCCCTTCCTCTCACCCAGGCAATGTTGTATGGGAGTGCCTCTGGCAAGACAACTCTCTGTTGAACAACTTTCCCCAGCCTCTAGAGGGTGTATTTTCTGCAAGTTTCGGAGGGCAGATTCCCAGCAGTTTCCACCAGTGAGGCACCACAGCAAATCACAGCAGGCCTTCTCCCACAAGGTCTGGATCTCAGCCCTGTGGTTTGGGGTAGGATATTTCCTGGGTGCTCTCTCTTAGCCTTAAAGGTGCTGGCTGGCCGGGGTAGGTGGCTCAACCTGTAATCCCAGCACTTTGGGAGGCCGAGGTGAGGGGATTGCCTAAGCCCATGTGTTCAAGACCAGCCCGGGCAACTTGGCGAGACTTCATCTCTAAAATAAATCAAAAATTAGCAGGTGTGGTAGCACGCACCTGTAGTTCTGGCTACTTGGAAGACTGAAGTGGAAGGATCATTGAAACCCAGCAGGTTGACTCAAGGGTGGCCACGGGTATGCCACTGCACTACAGCCTGGGCGATGGAATGAGACTCCAATTCAAAAAAAAAAGGTGCTGGTTGTTCTTTATATCTGATGTTTCTGTATTGTTTAGAATTCTCTTAACTTCTTATGTGCCAGAACCTCATTTGACTAATCCCCACTTATAGTGAATAATTCTTTAAAGTAAATTTTTGCTATTCAAATTACCATGTTCTGATGGGACATTTCACTGATAAAAAGCTCTAAGATTTTGACATTCAGAAATACCTTGATTTCAGGGTTGATGTTGTCAGGAAAGGGATTTTCTAATCTCACTGCTGAGCCTTCCTAAGGGACAGTGCTTCCAGAGTGAGATGTCAGCAGAGGATAACAAGGCTTTTGCAAGGGAAGAAACACATTAAAAAGACAGAAAATCTTAACTTATCTTGTAAAACAGAAATGTCTCTTAGAGCCTAGAATCACCCAGATAATCAGGAGGGACATTCATAAGTTTTTACTTGGTCCTGTACCACCTGGACGTAGCCCAACTACAAGGTTAAAGGCACAGTTTTCTAGACTGCCAAGTCTGCCTAAGATTTCTGACATCAAGCAGAAGGTCGAAATCCTCCAGGACCACCCTTGGGCTCAATAGTTTTCTAGGAAGATTCACAGAAATCACTGAAAGCTGTTATACGCAAGGTCACATTTATTATAGAGAAAAGATACAAATTGAAACCAGATAAGGGGAGATGCATAGGGCAGAATTAGGAGGGATCCAAGCATGGAGAGTCTAGTCACCAATCCCCATGAAGCCAGGGACAGACAGGATTACTTCCTCCTGGCCACAGTGTATGGCAATACATGTAAGTATTACCACCCAGGGATGCTCATCTAAGATTTGATGTCCAAAATTTTTATTGGGGTTAATTATACTTAGGTGTGGTTGAATGAATCATACATTGTTGCACGTGTCCCTCCCTGAAGGCTGGACTGACATCACATGGCCGGGGGGCCTACCATGAGCCACCTCCACAACTTAAATTATTCAATGGGACTCTAGAGGTCCACCTTGAATAACAAAGACACTCTGATCACACACACACAAAAAAGAGGCAGGGCTCAGTAATCCCAGCAATTTGCAAGGCTGAGGCGAGTGGATTACCTAAACCCACAGGTTTGAGACCTGGCCGGGCAACTTGGCAAGTCCTCCTTTCTACAATAAATCAAAAATTAGCTGGGCGCAGTAGCGTGCAACTGTAGTTCTAGCTACTTGGAAGGCTGAGACGAAAGGATTGCCGGAGCCCAGCAGGTCAACACTGGGGTGGCTGTGAGTGTGCCACAGCACTCCAGCCTAGGCGACGGAGTAAGACTCCCACTCAAAACAAAACAAAACAAAAAAACAAACAAATAAAAAACAACCCTCCAAATGTTTAAAGGTAACTTCTCAGGGACCTAGGACAAAAGCCAGAACTCTTTTAAGACTGGCCACATTCCTGACTACGTACACATGCACCAAATACATTAAATAACTGACATAGGCCAGGTACAGTGGCTCACGACTGTAATCCCAGCACTTTGGAAGACCCTGAGATAGGAGAATGGAAAAACCATTTGAAGTCAGGATCTGAGACCAGCCTGGGCAATATAGGGAGACCTCATCTCTACAAAAAAAATAAAATAAAAAAATTACCTGTGTGTGGTGGCACACTCCTGTAATCCCAGCTACGTGGGAGGCCAAGGTAGAGGGATCACCTGCCCCTGAGAAGGTGGAGGCTGTGGTGAGCCATGATCATGCCACTGCATTCCAATCTGGGCAACAGAATGCGATACCAATTTTTTTAAAAAAAGAGTTGAAGTAAAACACTATGGTCTTTACTTCCGTAAAGGCAGATTTCATTGCAAGCAAATGTAGCTACTTTCATCACATCAGTGTCACTGGAAGGATAATAGAATGTGTATTTTTTTAAAAAAGGAGAAGAAATAGCAAATCGTTTTAGGACTTGCTGCCTCACCACTTTTAACTTGTTTTTTTCAGCCTTGGGACCCAAGGCTTTATACAGTGGCATGATAAGCTGATTTAGAAGTGAAATTTGTCACATGAACACATTAAATCTGTTTTCTTCCCTTTAGGTAGCAACATTTTCACCTGTGTACACTTACATGCTTTATCTCATTATAGATTTGCATCCATAAACATACCGATAGCACAAAGAAATCATTCTATGCCTCTTTCATGGTTCCCCAATGCCAGGAAAAGTTAGTATGTCAAAACTTCACTGCCTTATTAGAGTCTGTGGTCATGCAGTCTCTCGTGTCGTCTTTCCTCTTATTTGAAATAGTTTCATGTGCTCAATGATTAGATCACTATTTTACATTTTTATGTATCCAGTTACATTAGGAGTGGATCCAGGGAATTTCAAATGCTATTTCATACAAGAAATGGGCAGGACACTGTGCAGACTGTCTGAAATAGGAAAAAAAAAATTATTTCCATGATTGCTTTCTTATTGAATTCAGTTTAGCTAAACTGTTTGTGTTAAAAAGCAAAATAAAATAAAAGTGATTCAATGAAATACCCATCAAATTACCAGCAACATTCTTCTCAGAGCTTGAGGACCAAAATATAGATCTAATCCAAACTGTTAAAAACACAGAAAGCAAGCTCAAAAAGGCAGAACAAAACTTTCAAGAGATGAGCGATTACTACAGAACCTAAGAGTAATTGGCCTTCCTGAAGCAGTAAGAGAGACAGAGTCCACACTGGAACAAGCCTTTCATGAGATAATTCAAGAAAACTTCCCCCATCTAATCAGGGATGTAAAAATTCAAACACAAGAGATTCAGAGAACCCCTGCAAGACAACAAATGAGGAGACCAACTCCTAGACACATAATAATTCGCCTAAACAAAGTAGGTGTAAAAGAAAAATTCCTAAAGGCAGCAAGAGAAAAAGGCCAGATCACCTACTATGGAAGACCAATTAGAATAGCAGCAGATTTATCTACAGAAACCCTGCAGGCTAGGAAAACTTGGAGCCCTATTTTCAAAGTCCTAAAAGATAAACAATTTCAACCTAGGATAACCTACCCAGCCAAGTTAAGCTTCATCAGTGAGGGAGAATTAAAATCTTTCCCAGATATCCAATCTC
>CAUYQG010096121.1:0-16994 GCA_963574415.1 Tarsius wallacei
TTCCAAGTAGCTGGAACTACAGGCGTGCGCTACCACGCCTGGCTAATTTTTTGATTTATTGTAGAGATGAGGTCTCGCCAAGTTGCCCAGGTGGGTCTCGAACCCGCGGGCTCAGGCAATCCACTCACCTCAGCCTCCCAAGGCGTGGGATTACAGGCTGAGCCACCAAGCCCGGCTGACATGAGTTTTAAAAATAAATTTCATAACATTCTAATCATGTAATGTCTACATTAAAGCCGCTGTTCATGTGTACATATGTCTGCAAGCATGAAGGTTCAATGCCCTGAGCTTCTACTATCTACAGCATGCTAAGATAAGAGTTAGAGCTACTATTTGAGTAATATAAGACCAATCCCTTCTTCTGTGGAACACACAATTTTAAAAGAAGGACAAACATTCGGTCAAGTCATTAAACACAAACAAATGTATAATTTGCTAGGAGAGTAAGGGACATTGCTGTTAAAATATTTCTTACGTGTATAATTTAGTCTGGTAATGGCTGTTTATGTTATTCCGTATGCCTTTGTTATTCTTTGATTTTTTGTAGAATATTGTTTTTGTTTTTTATTTTGACCATATTTCTACAATTCCAGTCTTATCCAAGATCTATGAGTGGATAAAAAAGCATAATGCAATGTGCATAGTAACTAAAAGTTCTCTACCCTGTCTGTTATGTCTACCTCCTCCCTCCCCCAGTTGAAAACAAACAAATAAAACAAAACAAAGATTTTTTAAAATGAACCAAAAATCTCCCGTTCAGTGACACTCAAGTATTTTCCCACTACATCTCATCACATTTCTGGTCTTTCATCCTTCAGGAAAATATTTGGAAAGTACTAATCATTCCACATTTTTGAGTGTTTTTCCTTGTATTGCACATTATCCCAGATAAGAATGCTTGCTTTCACCAGTAAACAGAAAGAGAATTGCCAGCGACAGAAATTGCTCTTCATTTACTTACTTCCAGACTTTTCCATTGGTTGCTGTAATGATGAACCTTTCAGGTCTCTGAAAGTCATTTCAAAACTAGTTTCACCACCCATCTCCCAACATGGGCCCACAAATCGTTTATAGAGATGAGTTTTATTTTTCTCATATTCATATTATTCATCATAAAGCAGCACTCTGGCCCTGAAGACTGTTCAAAGGAGCATGCTGACATCTATGTACCTCCTAACTAGAAACAAATTGATATACTTCTGAAACACTCTTTGAAAATGGATGCAGTACAGTTGACTTTCCAGAGCTGCTTTTATGCCTCATTGTGGTACCCTAGAAACTCCTGTCAAGTTCCATTTCATTCCATGTGTGGTCTGACAGTTCTAAGGGGAGAGTGTATCCTAATTCTTCCAAATAAATTAGATTTTGGCCATTTTAAAATGAAAGCACAGCCTTGGCTGAAGTTACAAACAGACCCTATTGAATAAAGTATCAGCAGAGGCACCCACTGTTATCTCTAGCAGAGGTTCAGAATTGTAAGACGGCAACACATTCGTTCATCGTATCTTTGCGGTCCTGGTAATGCAAATCAATCAACAGCCAAACAGAATGTGAAAGTGGATTCCTTCCATGATGAGGGCACCACATTTTTCTCCCAAAAAGAGAAAGAGGAAAAAGAGCAAGGGAGGGAGGCACGGAGGGATGGGGAGGGAGGAGAGGAGGAGGAGAAATTGGGGCAATAGAGCAAATTTTAAATATAGATTTATGACACAAAGGAAATAAACCTGAGATGCTTTTAATACCTAGAATACTCATTTGGGGATACTAACCAATTGCATTGTTGTCTGATGAATGTCTCTAAATTTCAACTTTCTTAATGCCTATAGGCACATGATAGATTCCTGGAATTCGGGAATGTGGGGAGAAAAATAGTCGAAACACAGAAATTTTCCCAGCAGGATTAGGAAGCAAATATACACTTGACAAAATTAAATTGCAATTTAAAAGATAAGTAATAATATAAGGTGAGAGAATATTCCATTTCCAAATAGCAATAAAAAACTCATATGATTTTAAATAGATTTAAAGTGGATATCCTTCATTAAAAAGAAAAACAAAAAAAACCTTGGTAAGTATTGTTAAAAACAGTGAGAGTTTGGTGATGTAATAATTTAACCACCAGTAATTATTTCTCATAGCAGACCAATATGATATTTTCCAATACAGAAGCAAAATTCCCATCTCAGAGTATATTTGAATCTACTCGCTAGCTTGTCCTAAGGATACCATTTTTTGGCAGGAAGGCAAATACTCCTATACATGGGAGTACACCAGAAATTACATACTTGCTTAAGATTGTGTTATCGTAAAAATCTAACTACAAGATATTACAGTCAAGTATATTAAACAATCTAGTGGCTTAGTCTCACCTTAAACGAGTACAGCTCTGCTAGTATTTGGGGTCACTGAAAAAAGTAAAATCAAAACAGTTTGCAAAATTTCTGAGAATATTAATTGGAGTTTTATTTTTTTAATAAATGGACTATTAGGGAAAACTGAGGCAAAGGAAAACCAACTCTTGAAAAATAAATAAATGAAAATTAAAATGATCATTATAGTAATACTAGAAGGTATGAAATGTTATCCCATTTTGATTTGGGTTATTTCGTTTTCTTAAATGATAATGACATTGAACATCTTTTCAGGTGCTTTTTGGCTATTCACATGTCTTCTTTGACGAAATGTTTATTCAAGTTATTTTATAAATTTTAACTTTCTTAATGTCTATATTTTAATGTATGTAGGCACATGGTAGATTCCTGGAATTAGGAAATGTGGGGAGAAAAAATAATAGAAAAACAGAAATTGGGTTGTTTGTTTTTTGTTGTTGAATTATGGGAGTTCTTTATATATTCTGAATACTAGACTATCATCAAATATATTGCTCGCAAATATTAAAAAAATAAGACCACATAAAATTCTTTCATCATTCTTTGTTAATGCAAATGTATTTCATTGTACCAGTTATAGAAACATCCTATCTAAAGTACATGGGAGAACAAAACTTATAAATTGATACAGTAAGAAAATTCATAAAACTATTTTATAAAGGTAGTAAAAATACTGACAAAATTATCAAATTAACTTTGTCAGAACTCTAGACATTAACGAAAGGCTTACAACTATCAAAGAACATTTACTCATGAGAAGACTCTAAAACCAGTTGAGCTTGTGGTGTTTTAACTCAACATGTTCCCATCCAGTCCCCAATTCTGTGATATCCATAAAAATCAACAACCTCACACTCCTCAGTGGGGAAGGATCAGAGTGCTAATTAAAAACTGTCAAATACAGAAATTGCTCACAATTTGACCTATTTTTCAGATACCTAAAAAATCTCTACCCTCAGGGCATTCCATCATGTCGCCTGTGTCTGAGTTCCAAGAAAAATGTCCTATCTGAGAACACTAACAAAGACAATCACCAGCCATTGTTTAACACTGCAGCTATCTGGGACTACCACACCCGTAGGGTCAAACAACTAGCCATCAAAATAATTTTAAAAAGAAGAGATAGATTGTGTGCTGTCCATGGGGCCTTTGAAAAGCTCCAGCATATGACTACAGTCCTAGAAGGCCACACACATGTGCAGGACTGTTTGAATGCCCATGAACTACCAGTGTCAGTCACGTCTAGTGGACCACGATGCCCTGTGAAAGCTGAAAATGAGGGCTAAGTCAGATTTGTAAAGTGCCTTTGAGATGAGGTATGCTCCAACCCACACACATGGAGTCTTTGGCAAAGCGTGAAAGTCTTGCTGGCTCATGGCATTCAGAGAAACTTCTGACTAATCGTTGGCTGACAGCTAAGCTAACCAAGCAGAGATTTCAGTCCTCATACCCTAGCGGCCTGGGGGATACCACCAAGCATAGCCAAATGTGCATGATGGCTATGCCTGAGACAGATGAGACGGCAAATAATATCTGAAACCTTTGCAAATCTGACGGAAAATTTGATCGCATTAATCTACATACCCCAGATCCTTAACAAACTCTATTAGGATGAACGCAAACAGAGTGAAATCTAGAAATGTCATAGATGGCCGGGCTCAGTGGCTCAGCCTGTCATCCCAGCACTTTGGGAGGCTGAGGCGAGTGGATTGCCTGAGCCCACGGGTTCGAGACCAGCCTTGACAACTTGGCGAGATCTCGTCTCTACAATAAATAAAAAAATTAGCCGGGCGTGGTAGTACGCACCTGTAATTCTGGCTACTTGGAAGACTGAGGCGGAAGGATGGCCAGAGCCCAGCAGGTCGACGCTGGCGTGGCTGTGAGCATGCCACTGCACTCTAGCCTGGGAGACAAAGAGAGACTCCAACTAAAAAAAAAAAGTAGTAGTTTTGCTTATAGGCAATATGCATATTCTTATAAAAACTTGATAAAGTTTGTTTTTAACAGCTACTAAAACTAATAATTGGCTTTAAAAGAGTTTCAGGTTACAATATAAATACACAACAATTTGATTTTTTATATTAGCATTGAACAATCACAAATTCAATTAGCAATGCCATGCACAAATTCAGCAATATATGACTTATTTATGGATAGATGTGCCAGCTCTATACAACAAAAATTACAAAACACTGCTGAGTTAAAGGGAACTTAAAAATGGAGAGATGTACTATTGCTAACTGGTAAATTTTTCCCAAACTGATACATGTATTCAATGAAATATCTGCCATTCTTTCTTGTGGAAATTGACAAACTGGTTATGAAATCCTAGAAATAAGAAAGTATACAACTACCTAACTTCAAAATTTGCTATACGGGTACAGTGTCCAAGATGTGATACAGACTTAAACTAGTCAAAGATATCAAGAGAACAGAACAGAAAACCCATAAATAGTCCTATAATCTGTGTGGTAAATTGAGCAGCAAAGGTAATTCAGTGGAGGAAGGATAGCCTTTTTAACACATGCCAGAATCACTGACTAACCATGTGTTCACACACACACAGACTAAAGTGCAACCCACATCTAGCACCACATACAAAAACGAGCTCCAAACCTGATCATGAAGCTAAATACAAAAATCTAAAGCTTTCAGAAGAAATCACAGGACAGAAGTTCTGTGACCTTGGGTTTAACTAAGTTTTCTTATTTACCACACCAGAGACACAATCCATGAAAGAACACATTGATATGATAGATTGGACTTCATAATAAGTTTTAAAAATGTCATTCTTAGGAAAAAGGTTAGGAGAGGGAAATGACATGGCAGATTCTTAAAGATAATATTTGCAAGTTTTATATTAATAAGGAATGTATGTACATAATAGACTAAGAATTCTCAAAACTCAGCATGAAAATAATAAACAACTTAGTTGAAAATGAGTAAATGGTTTAAACATTTCATCCAAAAAGTTATATGGCTAGCAAGTAAACACATGGAAAAATATCCAACATTGGTCATGATGGTAATGAAAATTAAAACCACAATGACACAGCATTACACCTACATTAATCATATCAACTTTTGGTGGGTATGTGGGAGAATTAGAACTCACACACTGCTCATGGGAATGTAAAATGCACATTGGCTTTAGAAAACAATGTGACAGTTTGCTATAAATTTAACTCTACATCTAACATATGAATAAGCATTTGCATTTGTGGGTTTTTACCTGGGATGGGGAAAAAGGCATATGTCTACACAATGACTTTTATGTGAATGTTCATAGTAGCTTTCATTGTAATTAAATTTTAATTGCAACTCAAAATTGGAAACAACTCAAATCCATACATTAACAGATGAGTAGATAAGCAAATTCCATCTATCCACACACTGGAATACTACTCAGTACTAAAACAATAATGTACCACTGATACAGGTGACAACATAAATGAACCTCACAAGAAAAATGCTGAATGAAAGAAGCCAGAGAGACAAGAGTAGACACAGTATGATTCCATCTATAAGAATACATTCCAGAAAATATAAAGTAATTTAAAGTGACAGGAAAGCATCAGTGGCTTCCTGGGGTCCAGAGGTGGGTGTGGGTCAAGCGGAAGTGAGAAGAAGCGATTAGGAAAGGGCATGAAGAATCTCTGTGACTGATTGGGTATGTTCAGATTATTGATTATGATGGTATTTCACAGAGGCATCCATATGTCAAAACTCATGAGAGTGTACACTGTGAGTATGTGAAGTTTATTAGATGTCAAGTATGCCTCAATAAGGCTTTCTTATAAAACAAGGAACAAAGGAAGATAAAACGACCATCTCCTGACTGCCTTTGGGTGCCTGATCCTCAATATTTCACCTATTAGGATAAGTATGGACGCGCTAGGAGATATGGGCGGAAGCTGCATCAGTACTTACCATGCAATTATGACAAAAATATATCCAATTAATTATACCAAATTTCCCTTTAATGAAAAACTGGCAGATAAATCTCCTGTACATTTTTAAAGATTTTTTTTTATTTTAAAGATGTGGGGTACAATTCAGGGTTAGGTATACCAATTGTAATTTTTAACCTGGACTTGTAAAAAAAGTCTGCTTGGCGGTTAATAAAGAAAATGTAAAGAATTAGAATTTTTTGTATCTTGTTCATAAAAAAAATACTCCTTATACTTTGTAGGAGAAAAGACAATGCAATAATTGTAAAAAATAAAATTAAATTAAAAAAGAGAGAAAAAAAATTGAATGAGAGCACTGGCACCAGGATGACTATTTTTTATTGTACGATTGGAATGAAGTCCTCCAAAGGGGTGAGCCTTTTCATAGTGAAGTGTGCTGTTTTTTTGTTTTTGTTTTTGTTTTTTTTTGAGTTGGAGTCTCACTCTGTCACCCAGACTGGGGGCAGTGGCCGCTCCCGGCCACCGCAGCCTCGACCCGCTGGGCTCCGGCGATCCTTCCGCCTCAGCCTTCCGAGTAGCCAGAACTACAGGCGCGCGCTACCACACCCGGCTAATATTTGGCTAATTGTAGAGATGAGGTCTCGCCGAGTTGCCCGGGTGAGTCTCGAACCCGTGGGCTCAGGCAATCCACTCACCTCGGCCTCCCAAAGCGCTGGGATTACAGGCTGAGCCACTGAGCCCGGCCTACAGTGTATTGTCAAGTACACTCTTCATGGGCATCACATCTCCAGACTCATCCTACGTATCTGCAACTTTGTATCTTTTGAACCACGTGTCCCCATTCCCTTCCCCTTCCCCCGTAACCACCATTGCATTCTCTATTTCTATGCATTCAGCTTTTTCAAATTTCACATATACGTGAGATTATGCAGTATTTTTCTTTGTATCTGGCTTACTTCACCTAGCGTAATGCCTTCCAGAGCTCCTGTCTTAAGACTGGATGATTTTCCAGTGTGTGTGTGTGTGTGTGTGTGTGTGTGTGTGTGTGTGTGTGTATCATAATTTTTTTTAACCCATTCCTTTGCTGATGATGGACACTGTAGTTGTTTCCGTGTCTTGGCTATTGAGAACAATGCTGCAATGAACATGGGAGAGCAGATGTCTTTACAAAGTGATGATTTCATTTCCTTCGGATATATACTCAGAAGAGAGACGGATGGGTGAAATGGCATAAAAGTTCTCTGTTTAATTTCTTTGGGAACTTCCATTCCGTTTTCTGCAGTGGCTGCGCCAACCTAAAATGCCACCAAGAGTGGACAAGCTTTCCCTTTGTCCTCACCCTCACCAACAGGTGTGAGGCGCTCTTCCCTTTGTCCTCGCCATCCCAACAGGTATGAGGCCATCTCCTGTGGTGTTGATTTGCATCTCCCTGATCATTAGCGAGGCTGAGCAGCTTTTCTTACACCTTTGGCCATTTGGATGCCATCTTTGGAGAAATTTCTGTCTGGGTCCTTTGCCCGTTTTCCTTCATTGCTTGTGTTTCTGCTGTGAGGTTGTGTGAGTTCTTTATTTTCTAAATATTACCTCCTTATCAGATGTATGTCTGCAAATATCTGCTCCCAGCCTGCAAGCTGCCTTTTCATGCGTTGGTTGTTTCCTTTGCTGTGCAGATGCCTTTCCGTTTGATGTAATCCCATTTACTTTTATTTTTTATTGTCGCTTTTGCAGCCTGAGCTTTTCGTGTCAAAGGACTTTTCTTGTGTTTTCTTCTAGGTGTTTTATGGTGTCGGGTCTTACAGTTAGATCTTTAATACGTTTTTGAGTTGACGCTTGTATACAGAATGTAAGTGCCCAGTCTTAATCTTTTGCACGTGGCCATCCTGGTTCCCCAGCACCATTTATGGGAGAGACTCCCCTCTCCCTGCTGTGTCTTCCTGGTTTCCTCTCTTTCGCTATTGAAGATATTTTGATTTCCTAAGATACAGAATCATCTCAGCACTTTAAACATTTCACTCCAGCCTTCATGATTTCTGAAGGGTTGGGCGAAATCCTTACCATGGCTTCTGTGCAGGTGAAGGCTGCTGTCTCCCCTCTGGCTTCTTTCAGGATTGCAGACACTCTGGTGGTTGTTTGGCTAATGTTTCATTCAGGACTTTTTGTACTTATCTTCATGAGTGAGACGGGCCTCTAATTCTCCTGCCTCATATTCTTTGATTTGTGTGTCAAGCTGATACAGGCCTCATAAAACAAAATAGCTAATATTCTCTGGAATACTTTATAAAAAATTTAGATTTGTTTCGTTGACATTTGCTGGAACTTGCCAATAAAAGCATAAGCCTGGTGTTTTCTTTCTGTGGATATTTTCAGTGACTTGGACTTACTTGAAAAGTTTGCCTTATCTGTAGTCGTATCTTTTTTATTCACGCAGTGATGGGTGTGTGTCGTCTCTGTCTCTTTTTTTACTTGACCGTCTGTCCTGAGGTTTGTCTTTTCACAGCTTAATTTTCCTTCTCTTTATTCTTTACTTTGTTGATCCAGGCTCTGACTTTTAGTGTTTTAGTATCTCTGTATTTCTTTTGGATTTGTTCTGCAGTTTCTAAGTTGAACACATTATTTCTCGTGGGTTTGCACGGTTAAAATTTTGGTTTTCTGAGGTTCTTATAGGTGAGTCCTGAGGAATTCCAGCTCATGTAAACCCAGAAAGGACTGGTGGCCACACCGCCCCTTGCTTCTGCTTGTCCCTCTGCCAGAGGACCGAGGTGGCCGGCTGGGGCCGGTGTCCGCCATGGGACTATTTCGGGACCTGTGCTCAGGGCTCAAGTGTTCATATGTTTAACTGTCCATATTTTTCTTTGAGTTGCTTTTGTTAGACCAGAGAACTGTGAGGATGTGGAAGTGCTTAGACTGAGAGCGACTGTGGCCCCTTGTGCTTCAGACCAGGAACCCAGGGAAGTGAGAGGGGGTTGTCTGAGGCAGCAGGACAGCTTGGGCCTGGCGTGGAGCCAGGGGGTGAGACCTGATGGCCTGAGCTCTGTCCCCTCAGCCGAGCGTCTCCGCAGCCCAGAGGTGTTCATCTCACCACGTGGCAGGTCGCCCGCATGATCTTGTTCCCACGTGATCAACGTGCAAGGCTCCTCTGTGTGAGCCCAGAAAGCGCAGCTCAGGGAGAGTGAAAACCATGCAACGTGCTTGCACCACGGATGCCTGTGTGTTTGGGGTTTTCACCGTGGCGAGTCAGTATCTGTGCCTGTGTGTGTCAAGGGCTTACCCTGCGGCGTTTGAACACAAACATCCCTCTCACTTTGAATATTTTTCTTTCTGCCGTTTGACTTCTGCATGGAATGGCCTGAGGAAGGGAAGGAATGAGGACACGGGACGAAGTGAGCAGCTGTTCGTTCGTTTCGGCACTGTGGCGGAGACCCGGTATTGTCCCTTCCAGTGTCACAGCTTCTTCTCGTTTCCAAAGAAAAACAAAGCCAGCACCTAGAAATTGTGTTTCCTGCACGCCTTATTTTAAAAGATAGAGACAACGTTTGTCTTAATTCTGCTGAAGCCTCTTCTGTCTCCCTTCTGGGCTCTTAGTGCTTTTCTGAGAACACGACCCAGATGATGAGCGGGATTGCATGGGGCAGAAGTGTCCCTGAAACCGCGGTTCTTAGTAGCCTCGAGAGAGGTGTTATGCAACCTCTGAACATTCTGGGTCTGAAGCCAAGGCTTGGGTGGCTGCGTGGCCGGTGCAGCTGTTGTTTAAATTACTAACATTCCAGTTTGCAGAGATCCAGGGTTTTTAAAGGACTTTCTGGCATGTAACTTTCAAAATAGATGTATTCGCCTCAGCTTGCTTGACTCAAAATGAATTGAATGCAGCAAAATTCAGATTAAAGATATGTGTCCTCTGAGAATGCTTCTATAATGAGATACAATCAGTCTCATTGTTCTATTAAGATGGCGCTTACCACGAATTTACATTTCTTGGTGATGCCTTTAAATGAGCATCTTCCTTCTCTGCTTCGTGTCTTTGGGTGATCAGATATTTTAAAAATTGAAGTGTGAGAGTCTTGGGCATATCGGAGTAGAAAAACATGCAGATTCCAGACTCTTCACCCAGGTCTTGGTGGTGAACACGAGCCCATTCCACCTGCCTCCCAAGCATGACCGTGGAGGTTTGGTCCCCCAGCTTGTCTTTCCACACGCCGTCCCACCGTGCACACACAGAGCGCCTCAGGGCACCTTTTACTTTTACTGGGCTTCAGCGTCATAGAGCCCGTAGCACACCAGGCTTGGGATTCCTGCGAAAGACTGCGAGAAAACGGTTCCACACATGCCAACCCCAGAATCTTAGCTTGACTGCACCAGGGGACTGGCCACCCACGGGGGGAACGTCCAGGTGCTGCGCGTCGCCCAGGGACTGCCACGGCCTCTCCCGAGCCCGTGTCTCCACCCGGGCATTCAACCTCCATGCGGGCCTGCTTCCTTCCCACTCCGAGTGCTAGAACCATCGGTGCTGACCCAGTGGGCTCTTCCCGGAGCATTTTTCTCTTCTGCCGCCCATCCCTCGAAGGACCGTACTGATGTGCAAAGCTCACAATATCAACGGGAAAGAAGAAAACAGTCAGAAGCCCCGATTTTAGAAAGCAAAAATAAAACAGCATGAAAGCGAGTGCTACTGTCCCTCAGTGCTTAGAAAAAAGACGTAGAAGGGAGAAGCCCGGAGGTGCGCTGTGCTCCGGACGTTGAGTCTGGTGTGCAGGGAAGCTGAGTTTTCGGTGCCAGGATTCGGAGGCAGCAGGCGTGGGTTCTCGTCTTGACTGTGGCCCATCTGACCAGTGTGGCCTTTCACGAGTTTCCGGCTTTTCCTTTAGGAATCGCTGTCTTCTCTGCCTAATAAGAGCTACCATAGTTCCTGCTACTGGGTTGTTCCCGATATCAAACCGAGAACACGTCAAGCCCTTCGCACAGGGCGCGGCACACGGAAAAGGCTCGGCGAGCGGTACAATTTGTAATCACTGTTATACACGCTAATAAAGAATTTGCAAAGAAGGTGTGGCATAGTGTTTCCTTTGGGCACGCGGCCTTGGGACTTGGTTCCTCTGACATGAAAGGGGCTAGAAAGCACCCTCCGAGCGCCCCTCCCGGCTCACCGACCGCCGCCTGATGGGACGAGCAGCTGGCTCACCGCCTGGCAAGCTTGCTTCATGTAGACATCGGAAGAACGGTGGAGCAGGTGAGGAAAAGGGAGCACAACATCTCACGGCAAACGTCCTGTTTCTGAAGAGGATGAATATAACACGCTGGGAGCTTGCCCGGTGTGGAGCGAGGCAGTCACAGATCGTATTGCAAACACGTTTGGGTAGCAGCTAGGCAGGAGGCTGAGGCATCAGCTTATTAAGGGATGCCAAAACGGGTCCATTCATTGTGTGTTCAGTGGACATTGAGTAAGTGAATGAGCCCAGACTGCTTCATTAAAGTGTCTATGTCAGTGTCGGCATCCTGTTTCATCCCGAGAGATGAACGTGTCAAGGTAGCGAGGTGCTTCGGGCCATGCTGAAGCCGGAGAACCCTCGCCTCGCACACTTCTGGGTAGCTGGACATAGAACGGGACACACTGAACTCCTCAGTCGGATATCGTATGGAAAGTCACTGCTTGTGGCTTTACGTCTTATCTTGAATTTAAGGATAAAGAGAAACAGGAACTTTTCTAATTGAGGGGGGGGACATGAGGTTTTGGTCACATCTAGAAATCGCATTTTTAAGAGATGGGGTCTTGCTCTGTTGCCCAGGTTAGAGCGCAGTGGTGCGACCATAGCTCACGGCAGCCTCTACCTCCTGGGCTCAAGCGATCCTCCTGCTTCAGCCTCTTGAGTAGCTAGGACGATAGACACATGCCAGCACACCTGGCTATGTTTTAAAAGTTTTTTTGTCAAAATGGGGTCTCCTTTTGTTGCCCATCTGAAACTTCTGGCCTCAAGTGAACCCCCCGCTGCAGGCTTCCAAAGTGCTGAGATGACAGGCAATGAGATGAGACACGCCTACGCTTTCGTGATGGCGAGATCGCAATGCAGGTCTTAGGCTGTGTCAACTGCGAGCTCTGAATTGTCTTTGTGATGAGCAGACAGAGGACGACACCAGGGTACGGGGAGACAGGAAGGGCATGTGATATGTTAGAACTCAGATGCATCCTGCTTAAAATGTCCTGTTTCTACAGAGCCCAGGACCGAGGACATTTCCTAAGAATAACTGGCGATGGTTGGTTTTTCTCTAAGGCACTTCATAGATCAGAAGGCCCGTGGACCTCAGAAATACCTTGACTCTGGTTGGACCCAACTTATCACAGACTTTCATGCACTCTTATGAGTGTGAGCCTTCATTCCCAAATTGTATCCACAGCAATTTCACACGTTTCTCTTTTTGCCTTTTCAGATTTCGGGCTGGAGATTGTTCGGGTCATCCTGGGAAAATGCTGCTGACTTGGCTCCTCACGATAGTTTTTTCCCATGTTGCTGTGAACCAAGATTCCGGTAAGGAAGGCAATGGAAAGAAGGCTGCCCTGTGTTTGGGTTCCAGTAAATAGATAGTGTATGAGTTCAGCCGACTTGAAAGTTGGGGGTTTTGTTTTGCTTTGCTTTGATCTGATGGTCATGCGGGCGGGCGGCAGGGCAGATGCTGAGTGAGGTCGCCCTGTGTTGCTTTGAAGATCGTTCGTTTCTGGGCCTTGTTCCTTGCTAGTTGCTGGAAGATATGAGAGCCGTCATTCTGTCCTGTTTCAACCCCTTCCCGGTCTTCTGGGAGGTTGCACACAGTCCTGTTACTGCTTGGTTCAGGCCTGGAACATTTGGAACGTCTCTGCCTAATTCATTTTGTGCCAAAAGGTTTTCTTAGTTAACTGTCCAGAGTGTGCTTCAGTTTAAACTGTATGTCTGCTCATTGTCAAGAAAGTGCTTTGCCCCAGGAGAGAGGGCTGCATGACCGTCTCGTGTCTGCCAGCAAACTCTGTCCTGGGGACTTTGAGACAATGCTGGCCCGTCCTGCGTTTACCTCTGCTGCCCTCTTAAATAATCGGCTCTTGTAGCAGTTGCTCATGTCCAGGGTCACCTACGTTGACTTTGATGGTTTCCTTGAGGACTCTGACCTTGGGAGGCGTCTTCTTCTGACGTCTCAGTGGGCCTTGGCTTTCTCAGGAGAGGCCATGCTTTTTCCTCAGTTGTTTCATGGTTTGGACCTAGTGACGGGCCTTGTCAGCACCAGGTCCACCTCAGTCAGCTACGCACCCTGTCACACAAGAGAGAGGGTTTTTGTCCATGAGTAGAAAGGTCACTGTTGGTGGCAAGTCAGGCCGTCCTTGCTGACAGGCCCCTCAGGGGTCCAGCCTTCACTTGGGGGTCGGTGCAGTGGTCTCTTCCCCTGAGATGCTTCTGGGAGTATGGCCGTGAAGGGAGCCTCACAATGGCTGGATTTAGGTGATTTGAAAGAAGGAAAGAATGGTTTTATCCACTGTGCCTTGACCAGACTGCTGTCAAGAGGATGAGATGACCCTAGGCCAAAGCCAGTTTCCTGGCAACTGAGGGAAGGAAAAGACTGACTTGGCTCTAACTGGGTCAGCCTCTGTCCAGTGGCCGTTTCAGGTCATCAGACTCCTGGGGCGAGGGGTCTTAGCGGTTCTCCAGTGAACCTCCTTGAGGGAGAGGGACAGAGGCCCAGGGGCATGAATGGCTCCTCAGAGCCTCAAACCAGCGCGCCCGGACTCGCCCGCTGGGTGGATTGTGCGGTATGATCTCAGACACACGCCACGCCTGTCCCTCTCCCAGACAGGAGGCAATTCGTGCTGAGGGCTGAGAGTACGGGTGCAGCCAGCAGACCACCAGGGGCAGCGACGTCTGATGCTGAGCCCGGGGTGTCTCTGGCCACCGTGCGTGGAGTCCCGCACGGAGCGAGGCTCTAACAGTTAAGCAAACAAGGACATGCCAATACGACACTTACATTCCTGGTAGAGACTAAAACTGCAATCCCTTTTCCAGCCCAAGATATATCAGTGCCATCACATTTTGCATATGTGAGAATAAGTGTACCAGTTTGACCACGTTCACTCGCATAATTCATCAAAAAATAGCGTAAATGATTTTAAAATAGGTGAAGACCATCCCATAGTTTTATGATTTGCAGACTTTTTTTTTTTTTTTTTGAGTTGGAGTCTCACTTCGTCGCCCAGACTGGAGTGCAGTGGCTGCTCCCAGCCACCGCAGCCTCGACCTGCTGGGCTCCAGCGATCCTTCTGCCTCAGCCTTCCGAGTAGCTGGAACTACAGGGCGCGCTACCACACCCGGCTAATTTTTTATTTTATTTTATTTTTATTTATTGTAGAGATGAGGTCTCGCCTGCCCAGGCGGGTCTCGAACCCGCGGGCTCAGGCAATCCACTCACCTCAGCCTCCCAAGGCGCGGGATTACAGGCTGAGCCACTGAGCCTGGTTACAAATAGCATTTCTTAGATGCAAGACCCATTTAGGTACTAATCAAAATGCAGTTACAGCTAATGGTGATGATGGTATGTACTGAGTAGCTACTCAGGAGGCTGAGGTGGGAGGATTGTTTGAGCCAAGTAGTTTGAGTCCACTCTAGGTAACATAGTGAGAATCCATCTCTAAACAAACAAAAATTTTAATATACGTATAGAATTGCCATCAAGCTGTCTTAATTGTAAAACTCACTTTAAAATCTAGAAAGCAATATATCCTAAAGTTTTTTTGTTTTCTTTCGTCTGAGTGTCACTCTGTAGCCCAGGCTGGAGTGCAGTGGCACGCTCACGGGCACCGCAGCCTCGACCTGCTGGGCTCAGGCGATCCTTCCACCTCAGCCTTCCAAGTAGGTGGAACTACAGGCATGCACCATCAGGCCCGGCTAATTATTTTATTGTAGAGATGAGGTCTTGCCAAGTTGCCCAGGCTGGTCTTGAACCCTTGGGCTCAGGCAGTCCTCTCACCTCGGCCTCCCCAAGTGCTGGGATTACACTCTGAGCCACTGCACCCTGCTGCACTGAGTCTCTTTAACTGAATGAGCAGAGAGTGGATCTGTCTCAGCTTCATAATCTGTGCCTTTTTTTTGTCCTGAGTCGGTTTCTCACCCTGTTGCCCAGGCTGGAGTGAATGGGCTTGCATGCTCATGGCTACCGCAGCCTCGATCTGCTGGGCCCAGGCGATCCTACCACCTCAGCCGTCCAAGTAGCTGGGACTCCAGGTGTGTACCACCACGCCCGGCTAAGTTGTTGATTTACTGTAGACATGAGGCTGATCTAAAGTGAAACCCATGGTCTCAGGCAGTCCTCTCACCTCAGCCTCCCAAAGTGCCAGGATAGCCACCGTGCCTGGCTTGTACCTATTAAAACCTTTACCCATTTTGTCCAGAATGTGCTGTTTGGGTTTAAAGCGAGACAACCTATTCTGTGAAAGAAAGACAATGAAAGCCCTCTTAATAGGTTTATCTTATTTGACATTTGACAAAATTACAGCATCTTGAGTGCATAGGCTCATACATGAAGCCTCATGAGGGCTTCCCGCATTTCATGTCTGCTTTCTGTTTAAAGCACGTCCGCTGTGGAACCATCCGGTTTCCCTCTCCTTTCTCCACCATCGTGGACCTTATGTTAACGTGTTTTTGTGTTTGGGGCCTCCTGGGCAGGCCTCAGACATTCCACAGCTACCTGGAGGACATCATCAACTACCGCTGGGAGCTTGAAGAAGGGAAGCCCAACCCACTGAGAGAAGCCAGTTTCCAGGACCTGCCTCTTCGAACCCGCGTGGAGATCCTTCACCGCCTCTGTGACTATCGTCTCGACGCAGATGATGTCTTCGATCTTCTCAAGGTGCTTACCTGGCGAGCCTGTTCCTTAGAGCAGTAGGAAGCCGGGATTGAGAAATGTAGTCAGCACAGGGAGTCCGAAGCTGCTAAGAGAAGCCACAGTTTGGCTTGTGGTCCTCGTCTTGTCATTAACGCTGTTTAGAAACCTTTGCCACTCAGCCTGGGAAACTCAAGACATCCCTCTGCATGGCAGGGTGTTGTGGGGTTGAATCTAGCCTGGCTTTGTCTTCCTTCACCGCACCGAGTCCCAGCTGCGGTAGGAACAACCAGAGGCACCTGTGCGTTCTGTCTTCAGCCCAAACTGCATCTAAACTCACCCCTGGATTTTATTTCCCAGCATCTAAATTTGATTGAGCACCATTGAAATATTGGTTGAAAACTCCGAGGACTGGAAAGCGTGAATGCTAGTGGGTTCGGTTCTCTAATCACACACCGAGACATGACCCCAGTGTGTGTGGGAGAAAGAAGGTGTGGCTGTCCCTCCCCTCCCCTCACTGTGTTTTCAAAGCATCTCTGAGCGAGGGCTGGGGTTATTGCTCTCACTCGTAGGGAGGTCGGTTTCTAATCCAGTTCGAACATCAGTGATTCAACGTGCTGGTGACTTCTCGGTTCAGCCCCGCACATGGGCACGTTGGGAAAATCACGGTGTAATTGTCTTTGCTGAGGGCACAAAGACTTCAGCAGCAATGGGAAGGCCAGTACAGGTCAGACCCTGCGGGATATGGGGGGCCGGGTTGCCAGGCCTCAGCTGGAAGAGGAGGTTGCCGTAGGTCATGGCTGAGCTGCAGTAGGGGACCACGTGGGACAGCGTTCCCGATATCTGTTCCTGCTCTGTTGTAATG
>CAUYQG010096129.1:0-22631 GCA_963574415.1 Tarsius wallacei
GCTATCTCCATCCCCATCTCCATCTCTATCCCCATCTCCATTCTCATCTCCATTCTTATATTCATTCTCATCTTTGTTTCATCTTTATCAGCTTCCCATCTTCATCCCCACCTTTGTTCTTATCTTAATGCAACCTCCTGCAGTTACCTGCAGTCAGTCTTGCCATACTTGAGCTAGTTGTGTTTTTTTGAACTTAGAAACTACCTTTCTGTAATAATCAGAGCACTGGAAGTCATGAATTTTTAATTTCACTTAGCAGGAATTGCCTTTTGCTCCTTTCTAGAGCAGATTCCTCTTTCCCTAAAATGTACTTGCTTACTATTCCTTGACAATCACTTCTAGTCATCAACACATAAGAAAAAAGCAGATGTCCACTTAAGACCAGCAGTCGCATGTGCCTGGGCCAGTGGAAGGCAGTGGCTCACCTCACAAATGACCTCATCTCCAAGCTGCCAAAACTACAAGAGATGAACGTGGGAGACAAAGGAAGACTTGTGAGTCTTCCAGGTATAGACTTGCAGTTCCAGAATATTGTGAAATAGAGCAGTCTATGCCACAACAATCATCCAATCTTATCAATAAAATGGTTTAACACCCTCCTACTTTTGTCTACTTTTAAAGAAATTAAATACAAAGAAAAAGACCAACATGCTAACATATCATGTGCAGTAAAAATATACACTAAAATGAGAGGTTTAACAAGGGTAAGATAATAACTCAATAGGGATATCCTCGTGTATTCTTTTCACTCACCGGTGAGGGTTTTGAACGCTGCCAGGCTGGCAGTGGCCCATTTGGAGACCAACTGCCCTTCTAGAATGTAATTTGGAAAATATCTGTCTATACTCTTTCTTAGTAGGGGGTCCAAAAGTAGCTGTCTCTTCAAGTTACTTTTGGGTTTTGATTTACTTTTGGATTGTCACCATTGCAAAGCCCAGTTCAATCTTGTTTTCTAACTCACTAGTGACAATGCACTGACTCGAGACCACCTTGAACAATTGCTTTCACTAGTGACCATCAATACACTGACCAAAGGTGCCACCTTGCACAATTGATTTCACTGGTGACAATACACTGATCCAATGTGCCACCTTGAACAGTTGCTTTCACTAGTGACCATCAATACACTGACTCAAGACACCACCTTGCACAGTTGATTTCACTAGTGACCATTAATAGACTGACCCAAGGCACTACCTTGAACAATTGATTTCACTAGTGACCATCAATACACTGACCCAAAGCACCACCTTGCACAGTTGATTTCACTAGTGGCAATCAACACACTGACTCAAGACAGCACCCAGAACAGGGTCTCCTACTCCTGCCAGTGCCCACTCCCCATGTCCCTCATCAAAACACAGGGGCCCACTGCTCCCAGAAGGCTCCAAAGGACCTGTGGAGGTTAGCCCTCCTGCTGTAGTACTGACCAGGGCTTGATATAGTCCCCTGTCGACTTCCAAGTGTGGGTGTCCCCTGTTGGGCATGCTGCCACCCTCTCTTTCTTCCCTGCATGCACACCCTGAGCAGAGGGCACTTGAAGTTCACTCAGGCCTGGTGAGAAGACAATGCCTCCTGCCTACTCTTTGAACTGTGACCACACTTTGATGTGGGGGGCTGCTTCTCCCATCATGGTGCTCTAAATCTCCCTAACCCTACACCTCTCGCTGCTGTTGGTGGGCACTTAGTGGGTCTTCCTCTATCTGCTATGGAGGAAGGAGGTGCATAGCTCTTACAGGAGATAAATTCAACAACTACTGAATACATGAGCAAGTTAGCACACAAAGACTGGATCTATCTTCTTCATCTTAGGATTTTAATGGTCAGAGCAGAGCAGGGCTTCAGTTATTGCAACTGTGAACATGATGCACAGTGTACCTCATCTCTCTTGTGGCTTTTGCTCAACCTGAATTGCTAAGTGATATCGCTTCTTCACAGTTCTCCTGGCTTCTGCGTAGCTACCTTAGAAAAACACTTTGATAGGAAAAAAAAGAAGAAATATATATATATATGCACAATTTGGGAAAGATTGTTTAGATGTGCTTAAAAAAGTGAACTTGTATAATCTAACAATGGTCTTTCCCCCAAAAGTATATATACTTGATATCTTAATCTAAACAAAATCTTAATGGGCTTGTCTTTGACATGTTAAAAACTTGGCAGATAATGTTATACAAGTTCTTTTTTCATTTTTAAATGTTAAGATTGTCACAATCAATCAACCAGACAAAAGCCGGGTAACTGGGAGCTGGAGATAACAAGGTTGCTGTCTCTATTTTCATCCAATGTGGTGATGTAACTGTGACTTCCATTAACCGAGCCACTTAGTACCGGGATGTACCCATCAGAGTCCCTCAACAGTTCAGTAATTACCATTATAAGCAGTGTGGCAGTTAAATCTTTGCATATGCTAAAGACATAGAGGCATTCGTATGTAAATCCAACTCCTTTGTGACCCAGCACCCACCACCTCAACTTTCTGGTGAGTTAAAACCAGAAACAGAGAATGCAAGTTCACTGTGGAAATTCACCCAGACCCTGACCTCGAAGGGAGTATGGGACTGTTGGTGGTTTTGATTTATTTATTTTTATTTATGTATTTAAATTGTTTATTTTAAAGATGTGGGGTACGATTTATGCAGGTACTCTTGTTGATGAGCTGTCAGCCTTCCCCTCCCCCCAGTTTCCCACTACTGTCAATCCCACCCCCCACCACCACCCCACCTCCCCTGGCAGTTTCCCACTACTGCCAATCCCTTTCTTATAGTATCATAATTGTTCAAGTTCCGCTTATGAGTGAGAACATATGGTATTCTGTTCTTTGTTTTGCGATAGACCACTGAGTATGATGATTTTAATTATAGCAATGTTGGCTACAAGACACTCAGTGTCATTTACCGGGTACCAAAGACTGCTGTGAGCACTTTACCCCGATCATTTTTGGTAATCTCATCACTAGCTCACCCAGCACAGAGAGGTGAAGTCACTTGCCCATGGTCACACAGTGAGTTAGGGTGCAAGAGGCAAGATTCCGGCGAGGGATGCATTCCCTCCCTGTTCTGAGGAGAAATCGCCTTCTCCGCCTGGCAGGTCTGCTGGCCTTCTCTGTGCCTGAGTCTGGTCTGGAGTCTCTCTGCTGGGCCTTTGAAAGTTTCCCACGAGCCTCCCTTCTGTTCCCAAAAGCAGCACCTGCGTGACCTAATCACCCCATCCCTGAGCATCCCCTCCATGGAAATTCGGTTTTAGCAGGAATTTTGGAGGGGCACAAACATTTAAACCATAGCAGAGAGGAAACATGTTGGTGCAGCAGGAGTAGACAGAATAAGGAAACAGCAGAGAGGGAAACATAAGCTTATCCCAAAGGGCAGGACAGCCACTGAAGGCTGTTGCCAGGAAGCAGCAGACCACATTGGTGCTTAAGTAGACATGAGCTGGTGGCACTGAGCTACTGGGAGTATGAAGGGCTACACTTGCAGAGGCAGGAGGATCCCGGGTTGGAGGACTCACAGGGAAAGGCAGCTCAGACCCTATTGGAGGAATGTCGAAGGCCTGCTCACACAGCAGTTTCTGAAACGTGGAGTGCTGGGTAAGATGGGAGGAGGGGAACCAGCCACCACCATGACACAAGATAGGGTGGGGGCAATGCAGAACCAAGTCAGGTTTCATCCTAGTGTGAGATTTTCTCAAGCTATCATCCTAGAGGAAGAAGTCCCTGGGGCCAGAGTGCTGCTTCTGGGGGCTAGGGTTTGAGCTGTGGATGGAGTTGGAAGTCCTTCTCATCAAGGTCACTGTGAAGGTCAGAGGGCCTCAGAACCCTGAAAAGACAAGGAGCAGAACTGAGGGTGGAGGGCCGCTGACCCGTTCTGGGTCCATATTCAAGCTCTGCAAAGCAGAACTTTTGAAAGTCTACCACAAGGCTTGGGGAAAGGTGCCTTGTGTAATATGCAAACTGCCAGTAAGTGAAACTTCACAAGGAGCAACTGGGTGTTTCAGGTGGCTTCCTCCTCCAATTTGCAAAATGAAGGAGCAGGTATTTAACATCCTCTCGCTGAACCCAAGTTTGGAAATATCTCATGTGTAACCATAGATCTAGGTTGTTAAGTTCTTTACATAAAAGTTAATTTAAAAGTTCAATATGTTCTAAAACCTCCAGTCAGAACAGAAAGGGTTTTGAGCCCTGTCATTTTGACCTAATCGGTTTCGTTCTATTTTTCACCATTATCCTCGATTCTTGTTTTTAATCTTTAATAGTAATTTAAGGAGGTTGAAAAGAGTTGAAGTTAAAGTTACAGTATGATAACACCAGCATCACTGGGTAGAAGAGAGAGTCCTCAATCTCAGTATAAAACCTGCCTGGAGCTTGTTAAAATGTGGTTGCCTTACGTGGACTTAGCCTGCCAGGGTTGTGACCAAGTAACTCCCTTAAAAAATGAGGTGATTGTCATCAGTTACTCCTTGGACACTTTCTGACAGACTGCTGTATAGCCTCGGTTTTATATTTAAGGAAGGACTAGCTGTTACACGTAGTAACATCAGTGGAGCTTAAGATTTACACAGCGTATAAACAGATGATATCATTTTGGAAACAGAAATGTCGGCTGGTGTAAAGCATCTTATTTACTTGGTAGGCTAGGATGTCTCTCTGAGCACCACTATATTATGCTGTACACAAAGCTCCTTTCTGAGATAAGAGCATGTGATAAATGGTTTAAATAATGCAGGGTTTGATCTACAAAGGTTCCAGTGAGCTTGAGATACAGAAGTGAGTGGTACGAACTAAAATATCATGTGGTGTGGAGTTAGCGACAAATGACAAATGTTTATACTTAAAAATTTACCTCTAGGGGCAATCTCACTGAAAGAAGGGGAAAACATAATAGCATCCTTACGTGATGCTCTGCAATTTACACCAAAATGGCAACGGTCAAGGTTGAAGGGGTTGTGGGGAAATTTACCCCAAATGTGACTTTTTGCCACAAGGTCTCTCTGACCTTCCTGCCTTCACTTGGTTATAGAGAAATTGCTTCTATGCCTGTTTTTCATTACCTATTGCAGAAAAGAGAAGCAAGGTAAGACCACACCTGAGCAGACCTGGTTACATATACGAGGGGGATCCAAAAAACCCAGAATTGGTTTATAAAAAATTGTGTGTTTATTCTTACGTGTTTCGACTTCAGTCACCTTCAACGTCCTCTCTGTTTGATGCAATATACCTATCAAGATGCTTTTTCCATTACTTGAAAGTTTTTGAACTCATCAATGTTGATGCCTTTTAGTGCTTCTGCCATTTTTTGTTTCACCTCTTCCACATCATCAAAAAGTTTCCCTTTGAGGACTTTTTCCATCCAGGGAAACAATAAAAAGTCATTTGGGGTGAGATCAGGTGAACAAAGAGAGTGGGGCACAGGCCCCTGCTGTTTTTGGTCAAAAACTGCTGAACACTCAGTGTGGTATGGGCAGGTGCATTGCCACAGTGGAAGAACCAGTTACCTGTTTGCCAAAACTCAGAACATTTCTTCCACGAATTGTAATGCAGCTTTCTCAAAACTTCCAGATAAAAACTTTGGTTGACTGTCTGATCCAGAGAAACAAACTCCAAGCATACTACAAGAAGCCTGCCTTCCAAAAGACAATTCCAGTTTTTTGGGGGGGCCCTCCCTTGTATGATACCTGTCTATCAGGTTCATTCAACTTCCAAAGATAACTTATTTGCAAGTTATTCTGTTTCCCCATCCATTCATTCCCCCTCAACAGAATTCCCCTCCATCCTCCTCCCACAACCTGTTCTACCAGCATGCAAGACACACCCTCTCTGTAACTTTGAGATAGTATTTGGGAATGCAAACCAGATTGGTTTTATAAAGTATTTACATTTCTGTAACTCCTTGGAAAATTGGGTCTTCATTCTGAAGGCTCCCGTGCATACACGTTAAATAAAATTTGTTTTATGCCTTTTCTCCTACTTTTCCTCATGCCAGTGATTTTTCAGAGAATCATTAGGAGGCCAACGGCCATGCCCCTCACAAAGTCATGATGGCTGTATTCATG
This sequence comes from Tarsius wallacei, assembly GCA_963574415.1. NCBI lineage: Eukaryota > Metazoa > Chordata > Mammalia > Primates > Tarsiidae > Tarsius > Tarsius wallacei. The sequence continues at coordinate 6,049 of CAUYQG010096129.1, forward strand.
AAGGCACCTTATAGGAGGGACCTTAATAAACCCTATTTTCAGGGGGTTGTGGGGAGGTAAAATCTGACCAATATGAGAAAGAATTGAGAGGAAAACCCACTTATGTGGAAAAAATCATGCTGGTGCAAATCAGTTCTGTCAGGATCTAGCAAACGTTTAAACAGCGACACTCAGTTCAAAGAGAGCTGTGTTTCTCTTTTAAGCAAAAAGCTTGCTTGTGGGACATTATTTATGTGCTGTTAAGCCTCATAAGGAAAATATTAAAGCTATCTGGAATCCACTGAACACTGAAACAAGTGTTACATTGTGCTGTTTGACATACGACTTCCCCTTGTGCATAAATCTGCCAACGTCGGCTAGATATGTAAAGGCTTGATTCTATTCTCTTAGGTACGTTTAATAAGATTGTAAATTTGACTGATGACTTGATAGGATACCTCTAAACTTTCACTAATTAATTAAATCAAAATGTCTCAATAAAAAGAAAATAATAAAACTACTCCCCACTACCTTGTCCGTAGAAAGCAGCCACTCTAAGAGTAGCTAAATAAATAAAAGAGGTGTCTGAATGGGGGGGGGTCATTGTGGGGGTGGGTTGATTCTTTAGGGCAATTTTCAGTATGCATGACAGCCCACAATCAATCTTTGTCATTTTTTGGGCAATGCTTACAGGCTGTAACAGAAAATGGACTCTTTGTGCCTTGCTAGCCACAAGCTGCGAATGCCCCTGAGCAGATCAGAGTTGTTAAAGTAAATATAATCATTTCCCCCACAAGCCCAGGGACAGCTGTGCCCTGTAGATTAGGGGCTCTGGGCCACAGCTCATGCCTTACAGGGCCAGGAAGCCCTGCCAACTTTCCAGAGAAGCCTAGAGGGGTCATTCCATCCCCTCCAGCAGAAATGCTGGGGAGTGAGGCAGATACGGTGAGTCAAGAAAGTTGTGAAATCCTCCCAAGCGGCAAATAATTCTGTATAAAACATGCAAATGCAGATGGCTTTGATGGCCACACCACCAGCAGGAAGGCAGGTGCACAGCTCGGTCCAAGAGCCGAGATAGATGTCAGGTCAGCAGACGCTTTGTGTCTTCATTTTTCCTTTGTACCCCCTTGACCTCATCTCACCACAGTGTGCAGTTCAGTCCTCAGGATTTTGTTGAACCTGATTTTAATCCAAATACTAAGGACAGAAAATTCCCAGAGGAATTCCAAAAAGGAGAGTGGTTTCTCCTTTAAGCAGTTTATGGAAGGAGGAAGTATGAGCAATCAAGATGAACAATTTGGAAACCAAATAAAAGCAAAAATGGATGAGAAGTGAATGCCACAAACCCTGTGGGAGTAAAGCAAAACGATGCATTCCTTCCTTTCTTCCTTTCCCTGGGAAGAAACCCCGTAGCCTGAAAAATCTGCCTATTAATTTGAGAGACTGCAGCCTCTCTCAAGAAGCTCTCAGTGTTTTCTTTGGGGGCAGTCAATGGCGTATCTATTGCTGAAAGACTTTCCAACCAGGTACAGATTGAAAATACCTGTGGAGCCAGATCTCCTGGCCTTGGGGCAGGACAATCCCCCAAGATACACGTGTGAGGGCGCATTTACCTTCAGAAGGCAGCAGAGGACTTTGCCCACACCGGTGTCCCTTGTTCCAACTGCATCTTCCCACGTAACGCGTTGTTCTATTCTACCAGATGCTGGTAATCATTGCAGAGAGAGCCAGACAAGCTTCAGCTCACTTCCTGCCCTTTAGCTCTGAGGAAGTGGCCGATCAGGCCCCCAAGAGCCGCCATTTACACAAAGGCCGGGGCAACACGTGAGCAAGCTGAGGACAAGTGCCCACAGCCACAGGGCACCAGGCAGAGCCTCTCAGCAATGATCAGGATGACTCTGAGGGCAGAATATCTGTTAGGCTGACATGGCGCTGCCACCAAGCTGTAAGTCACTATAAGTGGCTATAAATCACTGCAACTTGATGGCTTCTGACTGATTAGATAAAGGGCGTTTCTCCATACTGCTCTAACACACAACATAAGCAACACTTAGTGCAGTCCAAACTATGACAAAAGTCTCTGGCTTACGTAACAACGATCAGACAGGAGATCACGTACAAGTTAGCACTGAAGCATGAAGAACATATAGGAAGGTAGCTTGGTGACCAGACTTGGGCTATCATCTAAGTAAAAGTTTAAAAACACTCAGATACGCGTGAGCAGACTTGTTCAAATATACAGGCCTGCCTCTGACGTCATTTCTGATAAGGGCTTGCTTTGAAGCAAGCCAGCTCCCATAGCATAAGCCAGCAGGTTTTCTGTGTGTGTTTGTTTGTTGTGTTTTTGTTGGCAACAGTTAAGAAAAACAACTTTTGTCATTACCAAAAAGATGAGAGCAAAGTTAAATTCAAATCTGGACCATTAAGATGGGAATCGCTATATTTCTTGGAACCTGAACAGATTTGCCTGGGACTACATGTTGATTTCATCTCTCTGGATCTTTTGGTTACACATGATTGTAGTCTATCAAAATACGCTTTTCAATAGAGTGGGTCAAGGCAGGTGCTGTCCCATGGGCCTTTCAGAAGGGATCCACAGTATAAATTAGCAAAACATTTCCGCTTATTTAACTCACTAGCCAAGAGCATTTCGCCATGTTGAGTTTTACCCAGAACCCCGATTCCATTCCATATGACAGCTATTTACTTCTTTTTTCTAAGGCTCCAGCTTGGGAAATGACCACACTACACAGGGAAATAAATCAGGATCAACACTCTTCCTCTCCAACACATGCATTCTACAAGCATCTACTGAGCGCCTCTGGTATGCAGGAAGTGTTCTGTGCACTGGGACAGGAACAGTGCACAATGTGGGCCACACTTCCTGTCCCCCACACCATTTCGATATGGGAAGTCAGTCACCAGATGGTAACTTGGAGGGTGTCCTCCACGGGCTGGTGGCCTCAGGATTGTTTATGTGTGCTGGAGGGGAGAGGGGGGACCTGTCACTTTACACTGGGTCATTAGGGAGGGCCTTCCAAAGAAGAACCTTTAGACAAAGACCCTAAGGACCTGGGAAGCCAGAATCATACAGGTATGTTCCAGGACAGCCAGGAGACCAGCATGCTGGAGGGTGGGGAACCCCTGAGGGGCTGCAGGGTGAGTGGGATCCACCTGCAGGCCTCGGTAGGCTCATGTCTTCTCACTGAGTGTCCCTCCTCCTATGTAGGCACAAGGGGAGCCACCCAGGGTCCAGGCCACGGGTCATAGGGGGACCACGGGGCGATCTCTCCAAGCCTACTCTTCCCTTCTGTACAGGGATGCAGGCTCCTTGGGGCCTTCCAGGATGATCGTTCAGATCACAAGGGAGGTGACTGGTCTTGTGTCTGCCGTCAGCAAATGGTTAATAAATGTCACTTACCTGTTATCACATTTGCTGGCTGCCATTACGACTGGCATTTAGTAAGGACCCAGGGCGTTCATATCGATTGCCTCAAACACAGTGCCAACATCACCCTCGAATGCTCTCCTAGCAACACATTCTGCACATCTGAACACAGGGAAACCACTGCCACGTGGTGCCCATCAGGAGATGTGAGGGTGGCTGGAGTCCCCTGGGTCTCCTGGGAGACGTCGTGAGCACAGTTTTCCTGAGCCTGCCCTTTTCAATTAAGCTCAACCTGCAGCTGTTCCTTAAGTAAAGTTCAAGCTAAAGGTATCTTGGTGCACAGTGAACTGTCACCTAATGGGACATGGACATAGACTGCCACCTACTCCTGTGTGTATCGCTGATTCGGCTAATCACATGTGGCCGACTGTTCAGACTGGGTCCAAGTGGGGCGAACTCAGGGATGTCACCAACCCACAGTCTCTGTCCCTCACTTCCATTTTCTGTCTGGCACATTCTTTTTCTGTATGTGAAACTTCTTCCATTGCGTGGCCGTGCCCAAGTTTCTCGGAACCTATTCTGGTTTGGGGCTGCCGATTGGCAAATCGTTCTTTGCTCAGTTAAACTCGGCCAAAGTTAATTTGTCTAAGGCTTTGCTTTTAACAGCACAAACTCACTCCATAAAGCACCGTGATCAGCAGAACATTGGCCCTTGAAGGATCTACATCCTAATCCCTGGAACCTGTGAATATGGTACCTTACGTGGCAAAGGGGAGCTGGTGGATGGAATTCAGGTCAGGGGCTACTCAGCTAACTGTAACATGGGAACATCAGCCTGCCTTGTCCAGCTGGGCCCAATTCAGCCCCAAGGACTCCTGGAAGTGCAAGGCAGAGGCTGGAGCATCCCTGTGGGGTGAGAGACATCAGCCATCCCTGGCTTTGCAGGTAGAGGGAGGGACCGAGAGCTAGGGACCCCCGAGGAAGGCAAGGAAGCAAGTTCTTCCCTGGAGCCCCCAGAAAGACCCAGCCCTGCTGACTTCTCGATTGTAGCCCAGCAAGGCCCATCGCAGACTTGTGACCTCCAGAACTGGAAGGCAGTAAGTTTATGCTGGTTAAACTGCCATGTCTGTAGCCAGCGGCTACTGTGGCAACAGGAGATTAACATGAACACTGTCCCCTCTGTCCACAACACACGATGACCAATACACGATGTCACGAGTCATGAAAACACCTTTTGATTTTAACTTAGAAATTCCAGTACACATTCTTTTCCACTTTCGTGATTTTACAGCATATATTCCTCCCAGCAATGGACTTTAGCTAATGGATACTGATTGTTTTCTGTTGTAGTGACATAGGATGTCTTTTGACATTTTATAAGAAAGATAACAACAGGAGTTAGTAGAGCAGTTAAGAGAATGTAATTAGGCCCCACGCCTCTGCAGAAAGCTAGCCTCATCTCCTCTGGTTAGCCCTTTTCCCATTTAGAAAAAAAAAGGGCAGCTTATGACCATGTTCATTTGAGTTTACATAAAAACACTCTTTGAGGTTGAAGCAAATCTGACTGGTTTTAAACATGAAAATAAAATATAAAAACTGTCCTTGGAGTCATCTCTAAATAGAACTTGTCTCTAATTTGAAGAAAAATTACAAAAAAAAAATAGAGAAAGAGAAAACTATATTTTGTAATTTTCTCTCTCTCTCTCTCTTTTCTGATCTTGGGTAAATGTTGTAGATACATGCACCGCCGACCAATGTTCTCTGGTCACACGGGAGAGAGGTAAGGCCATTACTCTCTGGTCACCTGGTAGTACCTGGGTCTTTTCTGAGGCCGCTAAAATTGGGGTCATGGCTGAAATGCCTACATTGAGGACAGCAGGTCAGGTGGCCACCCCTGGGATCATTATCCTCCTCCACCAGGAAATCTGTTCTTTTCTGTTCTCAATGCTCGTGGGGCTTCCAGTTCAGTGTTTTGCAATTTTGATAAAAACATGCTCCATCTGTCCCATCCCCTGTCCAGACCAATCCAGTCTCTTCTAAGTTCTACAGTCGGGAGGGAATCTCACACATTCTTGGTGCCCAGGAACTCAGAGCATGTGGGGAGACTGCAGGAACTGGGAGCCCTGGCCTGTGAAGGGGACCAGCCTGGTAAGTCTAGCCCGTGGTGGCCAGATGGGGTGTGCATCCAGGGTGGCCAAAGCTTCTGGTCTTTCTGGAAATCTGGAGTCTAGATATTTATATAACATTTCCTGGTCTTTCACTATTACAACTTTTTGACGAATAGTTTTGAGACTATTAGAAATCTTTAATTAAAAACATTGTACAATTGCTTGGCCCGCTGTAGCTGGCCCGTGCTGCTGAAGGAGGCCTTACTTTCACCAGCTGGGCCCTTCACACTTGGAGGCCAGACCTCTCTCTGACATGAAAAGAAAATGAGGAGCAGCCTCTGCCTCTTGCGTCTCCGGGTCCGTCCTCCATCTCTCCCTCCCTTCCTTCCTTCCTTCCTCTTTCTTTCTTTCTTCCTCCCTCACTCTCCCTCCCCCCGCCCCTTCTGAGTCAGGGTCTCACTCTGTCTCCCAGAGTGGAATGCAATGGCACAATCACAGCTCACTACAGCCTCTATTTCCTGGGCGCAGGCGATCCTCCTGCCTCAGCCTCCTGAGTAGCTGGGACTATAGGTGCCCAACACCACGTCAGCTAATTTTCATTATTATTATTGTTGTTATTGTTTTTGTAGAGATGAGGTCTTGCTATATTGGTCAGGTCGGTCTTGCACTCTTGTGATCCTCCTGCCTTGGCCTCCCAAAGTACAAGGATTACAGGCGTGAGCCACCTGTCTCCTGGATACTTTTATTTCCCTGGCATTCTGGTGGGCAACTGCACTTCTAGGTGAAGGTCATGGACAGCCACCATGGATCCCAACAAGAGGGCTGGTTGATGGGGGAGAGTCAAGGAGGAGACATGGGAGGGAGGGGAAGGCATCTCTTCTTCAGGCATATACCCCACCCTGTGTGTTTCTCACAGCTCCACAGTGCAGATACCCCCAGAAGGGGTTCCCTACTTGACTCTGGTCAGTTAAACCTCTCCATCTGGGCTCGGCACATGTACGCTGGTGGCCAAGCACAGGGACAAGTGTTGAGAGACTACAACGTGGGTTCAGAAAATCTTTTCAGGCCTTACTACAGGGTTAAATTTTGCCTTCCCCAAAATACATATGTTAATTCCTCACGCCCAGTGCCTCCAAATGTGACCGTGTTTGGAAATAATTTTGTTGCTGATGTAATTAGTTATGGTGCGGCCCTGAAGGGCTGTACTTCTTACAAACAGAAGACATCTAGACACAGATCCACATGTGGGGAGGACACCGTGTGAGGACAGAGGCAGAGACAGGGGATGTTTGTAGGGACCAAGGAAAGTCAAAGATGGCCAGCCGCCTCCAGAAAGCGAGGAGGTGACTTAGAACAGACTCATCCTCATGGCCTCAGCAGGAAGCAGCCCTGCCAACACCTTGGCCTCGGACTTCTAGCTCCCAGAACCGCGAGAGAGAGGTTTCTGCGGTTCCAGCCACCCAGACTGTGGTGCTCTGCTCTGGTGGCCCCAGAGACCAACACAGATCTTATTTCTTCACTGTTTGAGCCCTGAAGGTCCTTCCTGCTTGGCTTCCTAGCCAGGCTTGTTTCTCTCTCCTGGCCCCCATGGAAATCTGGAATCTGGGTCTCCATTTTTCCTCTTGGTCTAAGGATTCCCACCTACCCTTTGGCACCAGGAACCCCCCCAAAACTCACAGCAGCTCTCGAGTCAGCTCAAGCCATTGCTCCCACGTCTTCAGGTAGTACAGCCTCCCCTTTGACCTCTACCCCCATGACTGAGGTCCATGCCAGCTGTTCTTGTGACTTTTGGTCTCAGAATCCCCTTATAGTCATATAAAAATGATTGAGGGCCCCACAGAGCTTTTGTTTGTGTGGGTTTTATCTATTGATATTAACTGTATTAGATATTAACTCTGAGAAAATTTGAAACTATTAATTCATGGAAAATAGTAGTCATAAGCCCATGATATGTTAGTATAAACAACAGATTGCCATGGAAAACAACAATATTTTCAGAAACAACAACAACAACAAAAATAAGGCGGAAAAGTGACATTGCTTTATATTTTGCAAATCTCTTCAATGTCTGGCTTAGAGGACAGTGACTCTTTACACACCCTTCTGCATTCATTCTGTTGGGATATGCTGCTTTGATTAAAGTCTATAAAGAAAATCTGTTCTCACATAGACATGTAGTTGAAAAGGGAGGAATATTTTTAAAGCCTTTTCAGAAAGTTGTGGTGCTTTTGTTTTTTGCTCTTAGGTTACCTCATGAGATGCCTGAAAATTGCTACTGAAAATTGAATGTCACCAAGAATTTTAACCATGTTTCATTCTGAAAAATAACACCAAATCTTTTTTTAAAAGTCTCAATTCCTGAGAAATAAATTAGAAATAAGTTATTTTGATTCTATGCCAAACTCATGACAGGGTTGCTTCCTCAGAGTTAGTTGCGATGTGGAATATGAAACCAATTCATGACCTTTTTGACTCTGGTATATCAGAACCCAGAACTCTGTCTTGCACTTTGAATGGCCCTTTTAGCCCTGTTTATCTTATTTCTGTTTTGCAACATCATTCCTTGGACATTTGCAAAATAGTGGCTCACTGAGTTATACAATATACAAAATTCACATCCACTAGAATCGCTACCCATCTTATAAGAAAAGTCTCTAAGTACTGAGAAGTTCAAGCACATGGTGGCTGAAACACATTTCCAAAATTCTCATTCTCACCCAAAAACCTGAGTTTATCATCGGCAACAAATATCGTCATTTGTTTCCCTTGAAATGGCAGGCTCACGTTGCTCTTTTTTGAGTCATTTTCTACCAAATACCCAAGTCTGAATGACTACAGTTTGTCAGCTGTTCTTTCAAGTAAGAATGGTGTTTCTTGAAAAAAGTGGCTTGTTCAATGGGCACTTCAAGAGTTGCACAAGTGATCTTCTCCCAGGCATCTCCGAAGCCCAACAAGCAGAGGCAGTGCTTGATAGGTGATATGCTCTTCCCACAGCATCACATGAAATCCTGAAGAGATGGACTCACTGGCAAAGTTTACCACAAATCAGCACTTGCCCAGGGCCACTCCTAAATAAAAAGCATTTTTGTGAAAAAGGCGCTGACTGCTGGCACAGCTCCCAGCCACTGCCAGGATTCCTGCTGAGGTGCCAATGGTCTACCCAGTCATTGCCCATACACTTTCCATGCAAATATCCCAGGAAAAGAGATCAATGATGTCTTAGCATTCTAGTCCTTTGACTTGACTCCCCCGAGAGTGGGCAGGACCCTGGGGTCCCCAGGCCAAGTCTGCTCTTACTCCCCAGGAATTATTTCCACGGTGTCTTATCGCCAATAGCTGGGAAGCCTATGATATCCCTTGCAGGCTGTAAAACCGTGTTAAAGTGAACTAACTTTAGTTACACGCTCTTTCCTATAAATATGATATGTTCTCAAAATAAACTAGTGGAAGCCGCTCTGTTTCTTCATTCGGGAATTGAAGGAGCTGGAGGCGCCGGTGCCAGTGGACGGGGGCCCTCTACTGGTCAGCTTGGGAAGCAGCTGGCTGAGAAGACAGGCTCCAAGCTTAACACATTGGATTAAGGGTCCAGCTCTTTCTAGAGTTTTCCCTTAGGAAGCAGATTCAAGGTATTTAATCTTTGTCATCCACACATTTTATTTACTTGCAATAATTTATCTCTCAAGCATTGAGATTTTTTAAAAGATCCAGTATTATTTTTCATTCGAAACATGGTTAAAAATTCTTGGTGATGGTTCAATTTTCAGGAGCAATTTTCAGGCATCTCATGTGATAACCTAAGAGCAAAAAATAAAAATAAAAAATAAAAAAGCAGTGCCCACGTTGCTTATCTCCGTGAGCCACTGGAATTTGGATTAGTCAGTCTTACTGTGTTTGGATGCATAGATACTACATGTGTGGGGGGGAGGGGGAGGGGAAGTGAACAAGTAGATTCAAGTAAGAGAAAACAGACTACTGAAAGAAAACTTTCTATTTGCATCTGAGAGAAAATTTTCTGCCTTTGTCTCTGCCCTAATACATGTAATTATCACCATCACACATTCAAAAAGGGCTATAAATTGTGCAAATTCCATATTATTCATATTCTTTAAGGAGTCTTTCAGCTTTTAGACAAATTTGCACTGGTGATCCCTCACAAAATACAGAAAGGCAGTTGAACAACTTCACACGTATTGATTTGGTTCCACCAGTTATCAGTGAATATGGGGAATGTTCCCTAATGGTTCTGCCCACTTGAGAAAGACACACTAGTCCTTCCTTAGCATTCTTGGTCATCCATCTATATGTGTTTTATAAATGGGCAAATGTCCCCAGGTATTAACTGAGCACTTATTACATGCTAGATATGCTTTGAGAAAGTCCAAAAATCAATAAGGTGTATTTCCAGTCCTGGTAAAACATTCTATCTCATCATCCCACATAGTGATAGTACAAGGTGAGCTGTGGTGGGCCCTCTGAAGAGATGACTTTGACTTTGGTGTTGAGGAAGGGGCAGGATCATCATGCAGAGGGGAAGTTGGAGTTGGTTCTTGCTATCACAGGCAGAAAGGCAAGGAAGCTGTATTCCAGGTCGGCAGAGCATGTGAGCAAAAGTCTTAAGTCAGCGTTGTACTGGATGTCTTCTGAAAATGAGAATAATGCAGCATAGCATTTTCAAAATGAATAACAAAAATTGGGAATAGGATTAGGATGGCCGATGAGAAACAGCTAGAGTGTTTCTCCCATGGAATGAACCAACTATAACTCCTTGGCACTCAGACAGGAAACAGACCAGCAGCACACCTGTGACTCACCAGAGAGGCAACACGACCCAAAGAGTGCAAGGCAGCGAAAGATCCATCAGCCTGGGTGGAACTAGCCAGACTCACCTGAATCACCACACAAACCACCAACAGCCTCCAGACACAGCAGGGGAGCTGAGTGAGCGGAATCTGGGAGTTCTGTGCACCTGCCACAAACTTTGAAAGTCCCCTGAGCCTCATAGGACTCCAATCCCTCATGGGAAACTGCCTTACCCACAGCTGTGCTCTGCCAGAACCCACCCACATGGGACAGTCCAGAAAAAAAAGCCCCAAGCGCTGGCCTAGGAGGGAATGAGAAGATCTGACACCTTCATTTGTCCCAAGAGCAAATTTCTACTACAGCAGACAGTTCTTGGCTGAGGTGGGCTCCCATGAGAATACCTGAAGCCAGCTGAACTTTTACATTCTGAATGCAGACTGTCTGAGGCTATGGCAGAGGGGCTGGGTGAACTTATTGCCATAGCAACCTTTCACTCCCAACGTAAACTCTTTTGTGTAGCCTCTGCACAACATGGCAGCATTACCCCAGTGGCCAGGGGTAATGCTGCCATGTTGTGCAGAGGCTATACAAAAGACTCCTTCCAAATGCCCACTGGGGCAGCCAACTGAGCATGCAGGTAGGAAGCTTGAGCTCCTACCATATCCTTCTCTAAGGCTCAAGACAGACAGAGATCTTGGGTAATCCTCACAGCTCTACCCCTCGCCTAGGTTGGCTGGATAATTTCCATGGGGTAACACAGGCCAAGCAGAAGCCTATAGCCACATCTCAGTTGGCTCTCTCCTGCAAGTGCCACCTCCTGGCCAGAGGTCAGCAGGCACAGCCCATTGCATATGATCTAATACCTCAACTTTTGGCAAGGTCTGATTCCAGATCCCTGCTGACATCACTATCCAAGCCACCCTGGCCACTCAGGACACCTTGAGCCTGTGAAGGTACCCAGCACAGCACCACCACAGCTGGCAATTAAGAAATTCACCATGCCAAGATGAGATAACCAAGGAAACCCTACAATGTCTACCTTAGCTCTGTCAATCTTAGATAGGAAGAGATAGTCTAACCAAATGAGAAGAAACTAGAAAACTAATTCTGGCAATATGAAGAAACAAAGTTCTTTAACACCCTAAACGACCACACTAACTCCTCAGTGATGGACCCTAAGCAAAATAAGCCTTTGAAATCCTAAAAACAGAATTCAAAAGATTGATTATAAAATTTATCAATGAGATCCAGGAGAAAGTTGAAAACCAACATAAAGAAATAAAAATACTATTCAAAGCATGAATAAAAAATTCTTCAATGAGATAGACACTTCAGAAAAACAAGTTGAACTTCTGGAAATGAAAATGAAAGTCTCATTTAGGGAAGTACAAAATGTAGTGGGAAGTTTTAACAATAGACTAGAACAAGTAGAAGAAAGGATCTCAGTACTTGAAGACAAGGCATTTGAATTGACCCAATCAGACAACAATAAATAAAAAAGAATCAAGAGAATGGGAAAAAGTCTCCAAGAAATGTGGGATAATGTATAACATTCAAACCTAAGAATCTTAGGTGTTCTCAAGGAAGAAGAGAAAGCAACAGGTTTGGAAAATCTATTTGACAGAATAAGGGAGGAAAACTTCCCTGGCCTTGCCAGACCTTTAAGCCTCCAGATACAAAAAGCACAAAGAACCCCTGAAATGTTCATTGCTGAAAGGTCATCACCAAGGCATATAGCCATCATGTATGCAAAGCTCATGTGAAGGAAAGAATTCTAAGAGTAGTGAAACGGCCGGGCTCGGTGGCTCAGCCTGTAATCCCGCGCCTTGGGAGGCTGAGGTGAGTGGATTGCCTGAGCCCGCGGGTTCGAGACCCGCCTGGGCAACTTGGTGAGACCTCATCTCTACAATAAATAAAAAATTAGCTGGGCATGGTAGTGCGCGCCTGTAGTTCCAGCTACTTGGAAGGCTGAGGCGGAAGGATCGCCGGAGTCCAGCAGGTCGAGGCTGCGGTGCCCGGGAGCGGCCACTGCACTCCAGTCTGGGCGACAGAGTGAGACTCCAACTCAAAAAAAAAAAAAAAAGAGTAGTGAAACGAAAGCATCAAATAATTTACAAATGTGAACCTATCAGACTAATAGCAGACTTATCAGCAGAAACCCTACAAGCCAGCAGTGTTTGGAGCCCTATTTCCAATCTCTTCAAACAGAATAATGGTTAGTGAAGGATTTTGTATCCTGCAAACCTAAGAATTATAAATGAAGGAGAAGTAAAGTCTTTCTTAGACAAACAAACACTGAGGGGGTTTGTTACCACTAAACCAGCTCCACAAGAAATACTCAAAAGAAGTTCTAAATATTGAAACAAAAGGTCAAAATACACCAGTAGAAAGACACTGGAAATCGTAAAGCTCACAGGACTTATAAAACACCAACACAATAGATTTTTTAAAAAAAGGCAGCCAGGTAACAACCAACATGATGAATGGAATTGTACCTTACATATCATTATTAACCCTGAATGTAAATAATCTCAATGCACCACTTAAAAGATATAGGTTAGCAAAATGAATAAAAGAAATACAACCCAAATATCTGCTGCCTTCAAGAGACCCACTTAATACACAGACTCTTATAGACTCAAGGTAAAGGGGTGGAAAAAATACTCCATGCAAATGAAAGCCAAAAACTAGCAGGAGTAGCCATTCTCATACAAAATAAAACAGACTTTAAGCTAACAATGGTAAACAAAAAAAGATTAAAAAGGCTATTGTAATATAATCATAAAGGAATAAATCCAACAAGAAGATGTAATGATTTAAAATATATATGCACCTAACACCAGGGCTCCCAACTTTATAAAACAAACTCTACTAGACCCAAGAAAAGAAATAGATGACAATACAGTATTAGTGAGAGACTTCAACACTCCACTGACAGCAATAGACAGATCATTAAGATAGAAAGTCAACAATGAAAAAATGGAGTTAAATGGGACCTTAGGGCAAATGGACCTTACAGACATCTACAGAACATTCCACTCCAAAACGATAGAATATAAATTTTTCTCATTAGTACATGGACCATTCTTCAAGATAGATCATATGATAAGCCAAAAATCAAGTCTCAATAAACTAAAAAAAAAAAAATCAAAAATTAGGCCAAGCAACTTCATAGAAAACAGTGGAATAAAACTAGAAATTAACTCAAAGAAAAACTCGAAAAACCAAAAAATACATGGAAATTAAACAACCTGCTTCTGAATGATCTTTGGATCAACAATAAAATCAAGATGGAAATTAATAAATTCCTCAAAATGAGTGACAACAACTACACAAGTTATCAAACTTCTGGAATATAGTCAAAGCTGTGCTCAGGGGAAAGTTTAGAGTGCTTAAGGCCTACATTTAAAAAACTGAAAATCATATATTGGCGACTTAATGTCACACCTCAAGGAACTAGAGAAGCACAAACAAACCAAACTCAAAGCTAACAGAAGAAAAGAAATAATGAAGATCAGAGCAGAGTTAAATGAAATTAAAACAACAACAACAAAAAATACAAAGGATCAACAAGACAAAGTTTGGTTCTTTGAAAAAAAACAAAATTGATAGACCACTAGCTATATTAATTAAGAAACAAAGAGCCAAGATTCAAATTAGCTCAATTAGGAATGAAAATGGAGACAGTACAACAGATAGCACAGAATTACAAAAGCTTCTCTGAGATGATTATGAACACCTCTATGCAAACAAACTAGACAATCTAGAGGAAATAGATAAACTCTTGGAAATATACAACCCCCAACCTTGAATCAGGAAGAAATGAACCTCTGAGCAGATCAATGACAAGTAGTGAGATTGAAACAGTAATTAAGTCTCCCAACCAAAATGTGTAGGACCTGATGGACTCACAGCCAAACTCTACCAGACTTCAAAGAACCGGTACAATTTCTACTGAAGCTATTCCATAAGATTGAAAATGAAGGAATTCTCTCTGACTCATTCTATGAAGCCAGTATCACCCTAATACTTAAGCTAGAAAGCACACGCACACACACACACACACACACACACACACACACACACACACACACAACAGACCAATATCCCTGATGAACATAGAGCAAAAATTTTCAAAAATTACTAGCAAATCGAATTCACAGCACATGGGCGACAGAGTAAGACTCCAACTCAAAAAAAAAAAAAAATCTACCACAATAAAGTAGATTTTATCCCAGTGATGCAAAGATGGGTTGACATATGGAAGTCAACAAATGTGATCTACCACATAAACAGAATTATAAATGAAAGTCATATGATCATTTCCATAGATGCAGGGAAAGCATTTGATAAAATCCAGTATATCTTCATGACAAAAACTCTCAGCAAAATAGGCATAGAAGGAACATTCCTCAAAATAATAAAAGCCGTACATGACAAACCCACAGCAATGTCATCCTGAACAGAGAAAAATTGAACAGATTTCCCCTCAGAACTGGAACAAGGCAAGGACGCTCATTTTTACTACTCCTATTCAACATAGTACTAGAAGTCCTGACCAGAGCAATCAGACAAGAGAAAAAATAAAGGGTATCCAAATTGGAAAAGAAGAAATCAAACTATATCTGTATATTGATGATGATCTTATCTCTACAGAACCCAAAAGACTCCTGGATTTGATCAATGAATTCAGTAACATCTCAGGATATACAATCAACACACCCAAACCAGCAGCACTGCCATACACAGATAATGACCAAATTGAGAATGTGAGACTCCGTTTACAATAGCAGCCAAAAAGCTAAACTGTCTAGGAATATATTTAACCACTGAGGTGAAAAATCTCTACGAGGAGAACTACAAAATACTGATGAAAAAAGTCAGAGGATACAAACAAGTGGAAAAAATTCCATGCTCATGGACTGGAAGAATCAACATTGTTAAAATGACCGTGTTACCCAAAGTAATCCACAGATTCAGCACAATCCTTATCAAACTACAAACACCATTTTTCACAGAATTAGAAAAAGCAATCCTAAAGTTCATATGGAACCAAAAAGAGCCATAATAGCCAAAGCAATCCTAAGCAAAAAGGACAAAGCTGGAGTCATCTCATTACCTGACTCCAAAGTATACTATAAGGCTATAGTAACCTTAACAGCATGGTATTGGTACCAAAGCAGATACATGGACCAATGGAACAGAATAGAAAATCCAGAAATAACCCCAAATACCTGTAACCAACTGAACTTCAACAAGCAGACAAAAACATACACTGGGGAATAGACACCCTATTCAACAAGTGGTGCTGGGAATATTGGATAGCTGCATGCAGAAAAATGAAGTTTGATCACTGTCTCTCACCATATACAAAAATTAACTCATGATGAATTAAAGACTTAAATGTCATACCTGAAACCATAAAATTCCTAGAAGAAAACCTAGGAAAAACTCTGCTGGACATTGGCTTAAGCAAAGAATTATAGCTAAAACCCTAAAATCAAATGCAACAAAAACAAAAATAAGCAAGTGAGACTTTATTAAACTAAAAGTCTTCTGCATAGTAAAAAAAAATAGTCAGAGTAAATAGGCACCCTACAGAATGGGAGAAGATATTCGCAAACTATACATCTAACAAAGGACCAATATCCAGAATCTACAGAAAACTCAAACAAATCAGCAAGAAAAAAGAAAATAACCCCATTGAAAATGGCCAACTGACATAAATGAACAGACATTTCTTTAAAGAAGATACACGAATGAGCAACAAAAATATGAAAAAGATGCTCAGCATCACTAATCATCAAGGAAATGCAAATAAAACCACAATGAGAAACCGCCTTACACCATTCAGAATGGTCATCATCACAAACATTTAAAAATAGATATTGGTGCAGATGCGGTGAAAAGGGAGTGTTTACACAGTGTTGGTGGAAGTACAAACAAGTACGACCTCTGTGGGAAGCAGTATGGAGATTCTTCAGAGAACTAAAAGTAGATTTTCCAGTGATCACACTACTAGGTATCTACCCAAAGGAACAGAGGTCGTTATCGAAAAAGACACCTGCATTCACATGTTCACCACAGCACAATTCACAATTGCCAAGATGTGGAATCCACCTACATGCCCATCAACTAGTCATGAAAGGTGGTATATATAACATGTGATACACACACACACACACACACACACACACCATGGAATAGTATTCAGCCATTAAAAATAAAATACTGTCTTTTGCAGCACCACAAGTGGATGGCATTGGAGAGCATCATCCTAAGCGAACTAATGCAGAAACAGAAAATCA
>CAUYQG010096135.1:0-14962 GCA_963574415.1 Tarsius wallacei
GTCAAAATTGTTTCTTTCATACAACATTTCCTGACTATCTCACGACTCTATAATGGGTAGTATAATGTGTAATATAAACTAATTAGCACCAAGGTTGTTTGTTTGTATGTATGTATGTATGTGTATGTATGTATATATATACGTATGTGTATAAAATTAGCAGATGTGATTAAAGTAAACACAGGTTGAATTTTAGCAGCATTTATTTAAGTGATATGAACAATTGTAAAAAACTGACCATAGAATCTAGTTTTCTAATGTTCATATTATTCTTTTCTCTTCCTTTTGCAGGAACGCATTTGAAGACTAGTACTTTATATTTTTTCTTAGGAATTCATAAGAAATGAGATTCAAAATGATCTTTATTTTTCTCATCCCACAAGTATCTCATTTTATAGACATCCAAATACTGCTTTAAAATTTATCATACATTCGCACAGTTATCATTATTTCATGATCATTACAGTGCCCACAGAAGATTTAAAAAATTAAAAAGTTATAATGAGAATTGTTTTATATAACTAAGAAATTTGCATAACTTATCTCATATAAACTTACAGTACTCCATTTTAGATAGTATTGTCCCAATTTTACTGCCAAAGTTGTAAAATTATTTTGACAATATTTTGCGTACACTTTGGTACATTTCACAGGCTAATCATTTTATATTACATGTCTTTTGAGAATTTACAAAGTATGCTATTAACTGACTTGTAAATGTAGAATCAACTTTACGAAGCAGTTACAAAATTTAAAAACTCACCATTTCTGAAGATGAGTCCCTGGTTTCCATAATCTAGCCATGTTTTTCTTCTATGTTAAAAAGAGAAGCTATTTTTTTTTTTGGACTAAACACAGTTTAAAATTTTACAAAATTAATTATTTATTTTTCAAAAAAATTGTAAAGATGCGTGGTACAAGTTAGGATTAGGTACATAAGTAATTTATATACAGGTGAAGTTTGGGCTCCCAACTGGTCCTTGCTTCCCCTGGTTTAGAGTCAGGTACCTTTAGTGATGTTACGTGCCGCCCCCCGCCTCCCCTGACAGTGCCCTGCTACTGCTGTTCCCTCTCATAGTACTGTGATAAATGTTCTGGACCTACTTATAAGTGAGAACATGTAGCATCCAGTTCTTTGTTTCTGTGATAGATGACTAAGGAGGTGGGTTAATGGGGGCAGCACAGAAGAAAAAATTTCTTTGAAAGAAATAATAGTTGAGTAAAATAATTCATATTTAAGGTAACTATCTCATAGATCTATTGCTTGGGCTTTCTGGTGTGGTTAAATAAATCTTCATAACCAAACCCATTTATTTACTGCCCTAATAAATATAGGCTTTCTACATAGCTATTATAAATTGGCTCAGTATCGTTTTGTTTTGCTTTTTTTTTTTGAAAGCAGAATTTATTGAGAGGACAGAGAAGCTCCCACAGTGGAGCTGAAGGGGTTGACCCAGCTCAGCTCAGTATTATTTTAAAGGACAAGTTTAGAAACATTCTTTGTTGAGAATATTTAATAAGAGATTGTATCATAAGACAGGAATCCTCAGCATTTAATTGGTGCAGAGAATCACATTAGATATATTTTGGTTTTACCATTTATTATTTTAAATTAGCACACTGTGAGGTGAACCATTTTTTGAGGTGTATAGTTTCATGAGTGTTATACATGTGTAGTTTCATGAAACATGCAAGGTATTGAAGAGTTCCATCACCCTCAAAAACTTCCTTTTGCTATCTCACTATTATACTGTATTCTCATTTTTAAGCCATGGCAACCACTGACCTGTTCTCTCTCATAATAGTTTTGCTCTTTTGAGTAATCTTATAAGTGGCATTATAAAGCTTGCAATATTTTAGAGACTGTTTTTTTTCATTTAATATAATATTTTTGAGATTCATCCTAGTGAAATCACTAGTTTCTTTTTTATTGCTAAATAGTATTCCATTGTGCATATATGACAGGTTGTTTATTCACCTGTTGAAAGATATCTGGTCTGATTCCAGTTTTGGACAAAGACAGCTCCTAGTAACATTCACGTACAAACTTTTCTGTGAGCATAGTTTTCATTTTTTTAAGTGAAACTCTAGAAGGAGGCTGGCTGAGGCCCATGATACATTTATGCTTGACTGTATAAAAAACTACCAAATTGTTTTTAAGAGTAGCTGTACCATTTTTCAGGTAACCTAAATCTATAATTCCGGTTGTTCTGCATCCTTGCCAGCACTTAGTAATACAAATTTTAAAAATTTTATATAATCTAACAGGTGTATAGTGATATTTCATTGCAATTGTAATTTGTGCTTCTCTAATTGCTAATCCCAGTGAATGTCTCTTCATGTGCCTATGTGCCATCAGTATATTCTATTTAATAACATGTCAAGTCTTTCAAGTACTTTTCTTATTAATTTTGACAGTTCTCTATATAGTCTTCATACAACATTATAAATATTTTCTCAAATACTGTGACTTTTAAAAAAATTCTCTTTTGTGTCTTTCACAAAACAAACATTTATAATTTTAAAAGTCTAATATTTTTCTTCTGTAGATTATACTTTGATATTATGTTTGAAAATTGCCTACGGTCAGACACAAGGATTTTCTGCTAGGTTTTCCAATGAAATTTTAAGAGTTGTATGTTTTACGTTTAGATCTATGACCCATGTTTGAGTTTGTGTGTGTTTGTGTCTGTGTGTGTGTGTGTGTATGTGGGTGGGTGTGTACTGCCGTGTGAGTTATATGTTGAAGTTCATTTTCACTGAATTATCTATTGAATTGTCTTTGCAACCTTGTCATAAATCAGTTGGATATATTTGTGTGGTCCGATCTCTTATGTTTCATTGATATATGTGTTCATTTATTTTCCAGCACTGCCCTATCTTTATTAGTGTGGCTTCAATAGTACGTCTTAAAATTCCTTCAGCTTGATTCTTCTTTTTCAAATTGTTTTGACTATTATAGTTTGTTTGTTTTTCATATAAATTTAAGAATCATCTTTGTTTATGTCTACAGAAAATCCTGCTGAGGATTTTCATGGAATTACATTACATATAGAAATTATTTGGGGAGCATTGACATCTTTATTAGGCTGAATCTTCCAATTCATTAACAAAACCTCTCTCCACTTATTTATATCTTTTTTATTTTCTTCATTGTTTTTATAGTGTTCAGTATGCATAGGTTCTACACATCTTAAAAATATTTATTTATTGAATTTAGAGAACTGTTATAAATGTACTGTTTTTGAAATTTTGACTTCCAACAGTTCATTCTAGAATATAGAAAAATAATTGATTTTTTGTGTGATTGCCTTAAATGTGACAGTCTCACCTAATTCACTTATTGTTTCAAAGAAGTTTTGGGTTTCTTTGGGCAATCAGGTTTGCTTGTTATTTTCTGCCTAAATAATAACATTGTCTATAAATAACATGGTATCTATGAACATTTTTTTCCTTTCCAATTTGTATGCTCTGTGTCTACTTTTCTTGTATTATTGAACTTGTTAGAGCCTTGTGAGTGGGCCTCCTTACCTAGGGAAAAAGCTTTCAATCTTTCACTATTAAGTATGATGATAGCTCTACATTTTTTTTGTAAATGCCCTTAATATAGTTGAAGAAGTTTCCTTCTATTTCTAGTTCTCAGAGAAATAGTATTATTAGTAGATGTTGAATTTTGTCAAATAATTGATATCTTTTAAAAATGTTTATGCTTAATATTTCAATAGTTTAAAAGAATCTGTTTTACTACTTTTACTATCCCCTTTTAAATCAACTTCTGAAGAACCTTTAAGTGGTCACACCAAATTAATCTCCTTCCACAAATAAAGACCTTTCCCAATTTTAGCCAATGTGGTTCAGTTTCACTAGGTGCTTTCTTTTGATCTCTGTCAGAGACACCTGTTCCTTTTTTTTGTCTGTTTTGTTTTGTTTTTTGAGTTGGTGTCTTACTCTATTGCCCAGGCTGGAGTGTGATCACAGCTCACCACAGCCTCCACCTCTTAGGCCCAACTTCTGCTTCAGCGAGTAGCTGGGACTGCAGGTGCAGACCGCTAATTTTTTGATTTGTTGTAGAACCAAGGTCTTGATATGTTGCCCAGGCTTGTCTGGAACTCTTGGGCTCAAGTGATCCTCCCACTTTGGCCTCCCAAAGTGCTGGGATTACAGGCGTGAGCCACAGTGCCTATTCAAGACACTTGTTTTTAAAATCCTGAAGAATTCTGATAGTATGAGCAAGTTGCAGAAGATAGAATATTTTAGAAACAGTTTATTATAGAATACTGCCACTAAAAATGCTGTTTTTGGATATCATTTATAGATGTACTGAGTACCAGTAGAGAAATAAATAAAGGCAAATAATCAGAAAAATTATTCATATCGTGCAGACTTTATTCATTTTGTTTGCTTAGTTGCTTACTTGTTTATTTTCTGCACAAAGGAAAGTAAAGAATATCTAAATTTTTATTATCTTTATCAAACACTAAAACAAAAAAACAAAATAACAAAAATAGGAGGGTATATTCAGTCTTATGTTAGTTCATATATGTTTTATTATGAGCAAATAATCATTTTTTAAAAAAAGCAACTTTTGTCTTATGTGTTATTGACTTTTAAGTAGAGTAAATAATCATATCTTAAAGTTTTTAAGATATCTGTTAGAGCCGGGCTCGGTGTCTCAGCCTGTAATCCCGCGCCTTGGGGCTGAGGTGAGTGGATTGCCTGAGCCCGCGGGTTCGAGACCCGCCTGGGCAAGCGAGACCTCATCTCTACAATAAATCAAAAAATTAGCCGGGCATGGGAACGCGCACCTGTAATTCTAGCTACTTGGAAGGCTGAGGCGAAAGGATCGCCGGAGCCCAGCAGGTTGAGGCTGCGGTTGCTGGGAGCGGCCACTGCACTACAGCCTGGGTGACAGAGTGAGACTCCAACTCAAAAAAAAAAAAAAAAAAAAAGATGTCTGTTAGAAACCGTTTAAGTAATTACTCTCCAATTCAAGGTATGCATATTTTTAAAATTATTAAACAAATTATATATTTTTGCAATAATAGTTAAACTTCACTGAGTTAAAGTTGAATTTGAGGAGATAACATTGCAGTGATTAGGTTGTATGAAAGATGATAAGCTTTTCAAGTGTTGTAAATATTAATATTTAATTACTCTGCTGAGACTTAAAAAGTCACAAGTGCCTGGCTTCAAATTTAACACTCTCTCAAGACTTAAAATCTAGGAATTATAAATGTACAATTTATAGCTGAATTTTTAGAGCATAGTTTTGTAAAATATCTGAAAGTTCTACTTCTAAATTAAGTAATATTGTGGTACATATCTTTTTTCTCTTTTTAATTTTTCTATGCAAATGCTGTCATATCAAACATAGATTATTTTAAATGAGTTTTCAGACACCCTTGAAACCTGGATAATAAAAATGTTACTTTCTACATGAAACCAGAATGGTTTTTATAGTGAATTAGCTATATGATTTTCAAAAGCCATATGGCTATTTCATTATGATGACTGTACACACATCATCTCTCACATTTGTACCTACTTTAATGGATGAGGGCATACATTATTAGTAAGCTTTTGATTTTCTGTTACTAATTAAGTTGCAAACTTTTAAAATTGTGCTTTGTGAAGTTCTATAATCATAACCAACTTATTTCTTTTTTCTACATTTCTTTTCACCTCCCTCCATCCTGCTTCCTCCTTCTTTATGTATCTTGTTGTTTCTCTCACCTTCTCTCTTTTTACTTTTCTTTTGCTCTCTTGTTTTGACTCACCTTTTATTTTTTTTTTCTATTTATTTCTCTCCTGAACTCTCATTTATATTTTCTTCTTGTTTTTCTATCTTCATCCAAATAATATTTGGCAGCAATATCAAACATTTTGATGTATGAATACACGTGTTCATATGTGCATGCACACATAACTGTTGTGTATGTGTGTGTAATCTTTGACAGCTCTTCATTCAATAGAGAAATTATTTTATCTCTTAGCTTATGTCTTATTTTATCAGAACCGCTTAGAACTTCAAAAATATTTTTAGATACTGTCCTTATTAGAACAAGAGAAAAATTTTCTCCAGTTTATGTCTTCATGTCTAAGTGAATAGGGAACCATATCCTATGAGGCTCCACCTAATTAAAGTCATTAAAATCACAAGACTACTTATAATAGTGCTTGTATTTTCTAACTAAGGTTTTCAATTTCATGTCACTTTTGACTCTCTCTTTAACACCTAGGATTTTGTTTTCCTGATGTGTTTTAAGACGCCTATGCTTAGTTTTTAGCTGACAGTGATAATGGGTTGGATACATGTATTTGGTCAATTCATAGGATGAACTAAATTTTATTAAGTTAAAATGTTATGTTTCTAAGTAATTACAGTTTTAAAAATTTGTAAAATTTTTTTGCAAACATTTTTTGCCACTGATGTTGTTTAACCTTATTAATTTTATTAAAAGATCAAGTTATCCTTCAATAGTGATAGTTTGTCATTACAAAAACAAAATTTAAGACTCACCGATTCTAGAAACTAGTACAACATTGAAAATTCCTGCTACCAACTACTTGTTAAAGATGATTAGGAGTGAGCTGTGAATCCACCCTGTTCACCTTCATCTTCACTTGTAGTTTGAGAAAGGGCATTCGAATTAAAAAAGAAAAAACAAGATTATACATGAAGAAATTTGTATGGATTTTTCCTGCCCCCAAACTTGACAGTGAAACTTATACTTTGAGCTATTATTCTTAACATCTTTTTTTTTCCCCAAGAAATTGCCACAAAGTCAAATACTATAAATTGTTTTATGGGGGGGTGTGAAGAGTACTCTGATTTTAAGTTAGCTTTATTTATAAAGAAAGCACATATTGCACAACATTAAGCCTTACCTTGGGCCCTCTGCTTCATGAATTGTGTGCTCTCTGTGTCACTGATACTTGTATGCTGAATGATCTTGTACGAACCCATAGCTGCTTCAGAGTATAATGGCGTGATATGAAGTGATGCAGAAAACAGGAGAAGCTTTGTCACTAAGTCAGCTGCAAGAAGAAGCAATGTGTATGAATGTACAGTATAGGGAAATCTATGAAAGATCCAGTCTCTTTCTCCCAAAAGACTCTGTTCCATGATACAAGGAGAATTCAGTTCTTTTTGGCAGACCTCCACGTCAGTTTGGAAGCAGTAAAAACAACCACAAAAACAAGCCTGGCTTCTCAATGTCTTTACTCTCAGTGTTTAAAGTAATGTTTTCTTCTTTCTTATTTTTGTTGTACTTTGTTTTTAACAACTATAAGGTAGAAATTCATTTCCATGGGATTATTTGAATATAATTTCTAGAGTCGGGATGTAGATGAGAACGAATTATCGAGATGAGTTCAACCATATGTGATATGCTTGTATCTGTTACTGGCAAAATTGGAAAGAAAGGCCCTGTATCTCTTAATTGGGGAGTGGATGACTTTAAATGATACTACATCAAGAAGGGCATAGAATCCCAGCAGATGATGTAATTATGTTTAAAAATGAGTATTATTAAATAATTCACACTTTTAATATGGAGAAATTAGGTCATTTTCCTACTCCTCCCACAAACATTCAATCTTAATATCTAAGTAATGAAACAACACAGACATGTTATCCATCCTGGTGCTAAAAGAGAATGCCACTTATGACAGGCTCATTGTTTACTTTAACAGGTAATTTGTGGACCGGAATCATTTAATTGTTCTGAGTACATAATTACATGTCAGCAATTTCCAATTTAATTAAAATGTACAAATCTGAAGATTAAGGGAATTTTTGAATTATTAATCATTTTTCCACTAGGAAATCTTGTTGCTCTGCAGGAGATTTGTCCAGTGTACAACTATACGTATTTTTTTCCTTCTCTTTCACAGACAGACAATTTTCCCGCAGAGCCCAATTACATGGGCAGCA
The DNA here is from genome assembly GCA_963574415.1 of Tarsius wallacei. Lineage (NCBI taxonomy): Eukaryota > Metazoa > Chordata > Mammalia > Primates > Tarsiidae > Tarsius > Tarsius wallacei. The sequence goes on from CAUYQG010096135.1 coordinate 7,937, forward strand.
GGCAGCAGTTTGTTCAAAGGTAAGTCCTATTAAATAACTTTCTCAGCTTCCTCATTTGCATTCGTGTCAAAATTGCTTTGCAAGAGACTTCACTTCGGATTCAAACTAGTAGAGACAACACTTTCTCTTCTTTTTCTTTATATGTATTTCAGTAGCTCCACGTTTAAGGACCCAGAAAGAGCCAGCCTGAGAGACAGTGGGCACGGGGACAGTGATCAGGCTGACAGTGACCAAGACACTAACAAAGGCTCCTGCTGTGACATGTCTGTTAGGGAGGCACTCAAGATGAAAACTACTTCAACTAAAAGCCAACCACTTGAACAAGGTGAGTGAAGTTTCCAATGCTTACAAAGTGTAAAGCTTAAGCAGTCATCATAAACCTATTAGTACTAGAGTTGCTGTTTATCACGGTGGAATGGACCATTGATAATATATCAAAGAAACAGCAAATCCTGAGATTGCCCCAGACAGAAAGCCACTCTTCAATATCACAGTCACAACCAAAACAGGAAGGCCATGGATACTAGTGTTTATCTTCTTAAAATGACATCCTAACCAAAGTCACTTGATTGTTCTTATTTCATGGATATTTCCTAACCTTTCCTATGTTGGGTTTTACTAACAAAGAAGATATGTCTATGTTAGCTACATATTTGTATTATACTAACTTACAGTATTAAAATTAGTAATCCTAATACTTTTTAAGTAAAATAAAAGCTTGATTGGAATTTTATAACTGTGAGCCACGTTGGTTTATTTTTAGTTCGGATTTTAGCTTTCAAATAGGTTTTCAAGAATAGCTAAACCAGAGTTTGGCTCCTTCTTTTGACTTATATCTAAGTCTTCATGGGTAGCAAATAAACATGAACGTGTTTACCCTAAAAGAGATAGTAAATAAATCTTAATAAATCCATATTTTTTTCTAAAATTATATCTTTAAATTATTTGTTGGTTATACCTTTTTATTAATCTTGATATTTTTATTGTTTCAAGGAAAATGAATTATTTGCTAATGATTTATCCAAAGAGAATTAAAATGCTCTTATGTGTAAGACAAAGATTGTGAATAAGTTTTGATAATTTTATTGTAAAAAAATGAAAGAACAGGTTGTATAAATCAAACTTTAGCATTACAAATGCAGTAGTTAGGTTAGTTGACATAGTACCAGTCTTCAGAATATTAACAAATAGCATTTAAATATATTTCATATTTGTTATATCGGGTTTTTTTGAATACCAAACTACTACTATGTGAACATAGCTTCTAAGTCATTTGTTATTGTAAATTTTTGCCTGTTGTGCAATCTGTCTTACCATACATACATCAGCAGATATAGTGTTATTAATTTTCCTAGTCATGTTAAAATTTTAATATAGACATACATATGCCCATATATATTTAAATATATATCTTTATATACACATATATAATCAAAACAAAATAACATATTCAGCATAAAATATATGTATTAATATTTCTGCACTGAATATAATTGTGCAAAATTATTTTAATGCTAGCTTCACAAAAAACCTTGTTTCCTAAGTAATAAGTGCTAGAACGACTACTTTTTTCCTGATCATTTACCATAGCAACTTTGTAACAATGCAATATTGATTTTAAAATTATTTTTAACAAAAGCAATTTGAATACTTATCCAGTATTCACTTTCCTGCTAATTTGAATGTTTCTTTGAAGTGACTTAAGTGGTCATGATGAATTGTGACTCTGTGATATTACAGCACGTACTCATCTTTGAGACATATTTTAAATAGTGGGCTGTTGGATCTTGACATGTAAACACACAACATGAGAAAGACACATCTTGTGTATGGTACATAGAGTGATTGATAGAGCATTTATCAGCTACTATTTATAAAGATGCTTAAAGAATTTTACATATCTTTATGAGGAACTTTGTTATAAAAAAATGAATAAACACACAAAAACCCTTCTGTTCACATTAACTCTTTAATTCCTTTCCATCCACTAACTGAGCACTATGTTTGATAGGAGAATATTTGGTATATTCTTTCTTACAGAAAAAGAAAGTGGTCTCATTTATTATGTCTGAAAATTCAATTTATACTGAAAACTATTTTTTTCAATTTTAGTATCAAAAAGTAGTGTTTTGGGAAGATGGCTATCATTCTTAAAAGAATGCCAAAGTTAGCATGCATTTTAATTAATATCACTTGTAAAATAATTGCTAGTCTGAGAGTAAGAATGCCAATAGAAATGTCTCCTGTAAATAGTTTCCACACATCCTTATTAACAAATACTAAAAAATTATTATGAATCTAGAGGGTATGAATTATGTAGGGGAGGAAGGTCAATTTCTACTTTAAACTATGATTTCTAAGCTCGCTAAAGCAATATTTCATTGACTAATTTATTATTTTGATTTGTTTGTTCATTTAATAAATATCTATTAAATGCTTTGAACATGTAAAATAAAGTTAAATTTCTTAGAAATGTAAAAAAACATTAATTTGATTTGGAGCCTGCTTTAAGTCATCATATGTATCTCTCATAGTAGAGATGAAGGATTTCTGTTTCTATTTCTGCCTCTCTCAGGCTCTTTCTGTTCATCTCTCATCTATCTCTGTCACCTAGCTCTCTATCTATTTCTCATTTACCTAACTCTTTATTATCTATATCAACTATTCTGTCAACCTGCCTGTTTTTTAAGTATCTGTGTATCTGTGTTTGCATGTATCCATCTATCTATCTAGATTCAGAAAAGGGGACTAGAATTTATTGAGTTCTTACCACTTATTAAAACAGTGAAAACTCCATTCGAACATTAGCTTATTTCACCTGAAACTCTAGAAAATTTTAATTTTTATCCTTCATATAAGTGAAACACTGAGCTAACTGAAATTTTATTAGCTGACACAGCAAGTTAAAGTTTAATCCTAGGTCTAGATATGTAGAAAAGGTAATACTTTTCTACATAATTTTGTCTTCAAATGATTCATTGCTATGACAAGATATCAAATAAACATAGAAGAGTAGGTTAAAACCTGAGATAATGTGTGCAAACCAAGGGGGAGATTTAAAAAGTTCATATGCATTGATTGAACAACTGCTGATACTTTGCTGCTCAGCACTTAAAACATTATCTTATTTAATTTCCATAGCATTTATAGAGAGGTGAATACTGTTACTCTCGCGTTTAATAGAAGATATTAAGTAACTTTTCAAAAAATGTTCTGTCGTTATAAGCAATGAAGGTAGCATTAGAAATAAATACATATATACATACATATATATGTATAGAGAGATAGCACATATAATGCCTTTAAAGTCTGCCTTCTTAAACAATGCTTTATACTATTTACATAAGAGCCTTTTACTCAGAAATAATTTTAAAATCTTGTAAAAACAAGAAGCTATTATCTCAGTCAGTATGTTCTGTTAATTTATTTAAAAAACATCATGAGAGAAAATGTCACAATTAAGTAAATGCACACATATAAAGAACAACTTTCTTTACAGGTGAAAGATAATGGTGACCATATTCAAATAGTTATCTTATGAAGATCTTAAATATTAAATTTTAATACTTTTGAAAAATCCAAAAAAACAAGAGTATATTTTCTCTTAGAAGAAAGAAACTAAGAGCTAAGTAAAAGGAGAACTGTTTATCAGTCTTTTTCTCTTACTAAAAATTTGTGGCAGTGCCTTACATAGTTTTAAATTAAAAATTAGTAGCCTCTTGTATTTTACATCCTTTCATTAGTTTAGTCAGATTACTTTTTTATTTAAATTATCTCACTTAGAAAAATAATGTTGTATTTTTAAATTGAAATATTAATTTAATTTAGAAATAAAAATAAATTTCAAAAATAATCTTCATACTTTTAATAGGTTCTTTGCTAATAATATTGATTTCCTTTGGAAATGACTTAGCTCTTTTGAAATTTTATATTATTAGCTCACAGGTTACTTTGTTTCTCCTTTTTTGTGCAGTAAATTATTTTCTGTTTGTTCTGTTCTTAATATTTGTGTCTTTTTTGCTACCCTCAATTTAATCTTTCCAGATATATAGCACTGGCATATATTGCCCACTATTTTAGCAAACATATTTGAAAGGATTCAGCAGTTAATTGAAGATGTGTTTGTGATGTACAGTGCTACAACAGATGATAGCTTTAAGGATTTTATGTTAAGAAGTCCTCCAGTAGAAAGATATTATTTTAGTTTCTTTTAGTCTGATGAAAAAAATTCAAAGAATGTATCTTTGTTTCCCATTTGATTGCATTTTTGTGCCCTGCTTCTCTATTAGTTAATAAGATTTTCTCCGTTCTCCTTTCAACTTTTAAAAAAATAATATAGATAGATAGGCAGATAGAACAATTCAAATGTTTTAGTAGTTGTATAGGTACTATAATAGCACATTACTTAAGAAGAAAGGTAAATATTTCTACAAAAAAATTACAAGATCTATTGAAAATTAAGAAAAGTACATTTGATCTTATTTTAATGATTTTATATTTTGGAATAAGAAAAACTATTTTATATCAAGGAGTAATAAAAATACATGTGATATTATTTCTATAAAGAAGAGTCTTACAGTTTTATAAGAAATACAACTCTTTTAGGAGCTTTTGAAGCTAACTTACTTCTTTTGCCTTAGAATATTATTCACACGTTGACTTCTTTAAGGAGTTACTGTATCTTTGAGCTTTCATCCATTAGGAGTCCTGTAAATTATTTTGATTATTATCAATAACTTTTTCCCTCCCTCCTTTCCTGTCTCCCTCCCTCTTTCTCCCCCTCCCTCCCTCTCTCCCCTCTCCCGCCTTCCCTCCCTCTCTTCCTTCCTTTCTTTTCTTTCTTTCAAGTTTAAGTCTCACTCTGTCCCCAAGCTAGAATGAATGCATTGGCAGGATCACAGATCACCACAGCCTAGACCTTCTGGGCTCAGATGTTTCTTCTGTCTTAGCCTCCCAAGTAGCTGGAACCACAGGGCCATGCCACCATGTTCAGCTATTTTTTTTTATTTTTTTCATAGAGACAAGGTCTCACTCTTGCTCAGGCTGGTCTCAAATTTCTGGGCTCAAGCAATTCTCCCTTCTTGGCCTCCCAAGTGTTAGGATTACAGACATGAACTACCTCATACCTGGCCACCTTTTCTTCATAAAAAAGATTTATAAGCATTTTCTAAATTCATTAGTCTCCATTGAATCCTAAATAATAAATGTGCAGTCTTCAAAAATGCTTACCATCAATTTCTCTGCACTTCTTAATGATCACCAAATTATAGTTCTCAATTTTTCAAGGATAATCAGTCGTCTGATATTTATATAGGTGACTAAAACCAAGTACTTGACGCCTGAAGTGAGTGGAATAGCATCGTAGGTTGTAATTCTGTTGAAAACCTGTGCCAGGGGTGGCAGTGGGAGCATCCCCCAATATAACACCCCTCTTGAGTAGCTGCTTTCAGTTTCTTCCCCATGACTGAATTCAAAGACTTTTCTGCTTCCCAGGAGTTGTTTCATTCTGTTTTTTTCCCTCATTTTCCATTTTATTTTATTGCTTTGTAGCTTCTACTTTTCAATTCAATTTTACAACTTTCTTCTCCTCTCTCTCCTGTTAGAAAATCTGACTTCTTAGGTTACATTTTAAATTAAAAACATCTCACAATAGGATCCTGATTAAAATCTAATTTTTAAAAAACCAATGGAAAATTGAGAATAATATAAATACTAAATAACCTTGCTTTGCTTTAGTGAATTTCAGTTTTTAAAACTGAATTACTTTCTTAAGAATTTCCTTTCTTCTTTCTAGAGAACATGCTAGAAAACTACAGAAACTAAAGCTAAAGGACTTTTGTTTGTTTTCTCTTTAAGTTAGTATTTAAATTTTGCTTGTGGGCCCAATAATCAAAGCAGGCTTAGACTAGTTTAAATGTTTGCAGTGTTTGTTATATAATTTGAATTTTGTGGAGGTTCTGAGTCCTACTCCCTCAAATATCCCTCCCCAGTTAACTGTGTATTGACTGCAATGTCATTATACTCCTAAGTTTGGAAAGGAAATAGTCTGAGAAGCTTTCCATGACCTATATTTTTTCTTGAAGAAAGTAGAGAAATGGGAGAACAGATATTGAGGCTCTTCCCGCTTAGGTGAGTGAAGAACCACACATTTGGATTTGGGGAGGAGGATGTCATTGAGCCAGGGGATTAAGGAGCTGAACACAAACTTGACCTACTTTACAATTTCCCCTAGAACTGACCCTGAATAGGAAAGTAGTAAGATAGTAGGACAGTACAGACTTTTTTATTCTCAAGTTTCCATTCTGTGTTCTCTTCCCCATTAGTTACTGCAGTTCTGGCTTTTCCAATCAAGCAGTCTCTTTTCCAAGACCTTCCCGTAACAGACACAACAAAACCACTTCCACATAAGCAAGAACAGGAAGGGGATGATTATGTCCGTCCTCTTATTAGCCAATCTCTGAAAATAATTTTTAAAATAAATACTTCTGTAGACTTTTTAATTGTAAATGTGTCTTAGGAAGAAAATGGAAAATTGCTGTCATATACAGGGGATGGAAGGAAACATTGAGTATTTAACGCCAGAAAAAAAATCCTTTACACATTTTTAAAGGCATTGTTGCTTTATAATTCACACAGGCGGCACTTAGGAAGCTGTAGTATTTGCCAAGACTTTCTATTATTTTCAAGCCCTGTAAGTTTTTACTAGGATGCACTTGTCTAATAGCACCTCAATATCAATATTTCTTTTTTTTTTTTTTTTTTGAGTTGGAGTCTCACTCTGTCGCCCAGACTGGAGTGCAGTGGCCGCTACCGGCCACCGCAGCCTCGACCTGCTGGGCTCCGGCGATCCTTCCACCTCAGCCTTCCGAGTAGCCGGAATTACAGGCATGTGCTACCATGCTCGGCTGATTTTTTGATTTATTGTAGAGATGAGGTCTCGCCAAGTTGCCCAGGCGGGTCTCGAACCCGCGGGTTCAGGCAATCCACTCACCTCAGCCTCCCAAAGCGCGGGATTACAGGCTGAGC
>CAUYQG010096136.1:0-10514 GCA_963574415.1 Tarsius wallacei
GTGGGCGCCTGTATTTCCCGCTACTTGGTAGGCTTCGGCGGAAGGTTTGCTGGTGCCCAGCAGGTCGTGGCTGGGGGGGCCGGGTGCGGCCAATGCACTCCAGTCTGGGGTACATATTGCGGCTCCAACTCAAAAAAAAAAAAAAAAGAGAGAGGTTTCTTTTGGCTCACAGTTCTGCAGACTGTACTAGAAGCATAGTGCCAGAAATTGCTTCTGGTGAGGGCCTCAAGAAGTTTACAATCGTTGTTGAAGGCAAAGAGGATGCAGGTGTGTCACATGGCAAGACAGAGGAGCCAGAGAAATAGAAGAGGTGTCAGCTCTTTTAAACAACCAACTTTCATGTGAATGAATAGATGAGAACTCATGCATTACCACAAGAACAGCACCAAGCCATTCATGAGGGATCTGCCCCCATGACCTAGACACCTTATAAGACCCCACCTCTAACATTGGGGAGTCACATTTCAGCATGAGATTTGGAGGGAATAAGCATCCGAACTATATCAGGCACATTATAATTAATCTGTCAAAAGTCAAAGACAGAAAATTTCAAAAGCAGCAAGAGAAAATTGTCAAGTGACATGTAAGGGAATCCTCAATAGACTATCAGCTGATTTCTCAGCAGAAATTCTTGAAGAAAAGAGGAGAATGGAATTTTATATTCAAAATGCTGAAAGAAAAGGACTGTCAGCCAAAACCACTACACACAGCAAATACTGTTCTTAAGAAATGAGAGACAAGTGCCCAAAAGCATATGCCATACAAGCTAAGATAGACAAGTGGGACTTCCTCAAACTGAAAAGCTTTTGTACAGCAAAATAAAACATCAAAGGAGTGAAGAAACAGCCTACATAATAGAACAAAATTACTTGCAAATTATGCATCAGACAAAGACCTAAACTCCAGGATCTACAAGGAACTCAAACAAAGTAAAAGGAAAAACCAAAAAAAAAAAAAAAACCATTAAAAAGCGGACAAAGAACATAAAAAGACACTTCTCAAAAGATGACATACAAGCAGCCAACAGACACATGAAAAAATGCTCAGCCTCACTAACCCTCAGAGAAATGCAAATCAAGACTATAATGAGATACCACCTAACTAAGGATGGCTATCATTAATAAGTCAAAAAACAACAGATGCTGGCATGGGTGTGGAGAAAAGGGAACACTTCTACACTGTTGGTGGGAGTGCAAGCTAGTTCAAACTCTATGGAAAACAGTGTGGTGATTCCAAAAAGAACTAAAAATTTATCTTCCATATGATGCAGCAATCCCTCTCCTAGGAATATACCCAGAGAAACATAAATTGCTCTGCAAAAAAGACCCACACACACATTTATTGCCACACTATTCACAATAGCAAAAACATGGAATCAACCCTGCTGCCCATTGAAAGTGGACTGAAAAAAGAAAATGTGATACATGTACACGATGGAATATTCTGCAGTAATAAAGAACAAAATCATGGACTTCACAGCAAATTGGATGGAGTTGGAGGCCATCTTACTAAATGAACTATCACAGAAACAAAGAACTGTATATTGTATGTTCCCACTTGTAAGTGGGCCCTGAATACTAGTCACATTAGCCTAAGGGAAGGATCAGCAGTCACTGGGCACTGCTAGGGGAAGGAGGGAGAAATAAGGGTGGGGAGCATGTGACAACACAAAGGATACCTGGTCCACTACCAGGGAAAGTGGGGGCCAGTTAGAAGCCCAAACTTCACTTGCATGCAGCCTACTTATGTAGTTAACTCTCATTTGCACCCCATATCTTTATAATAAAAATAAAAATAAAGAAATGAGAGAAAAATAGTCTTTTCCAGACAAGCAAAAGTTGAGAGACTACATCACCACTAGACCTGACTTACAGGAAATGCTGAAGAGAGTACTTCAAGTGGGAATGAAAGGATACTAATTACGAACATGAAAACATATGAAAGTATAAAATTCACTGGTAAAAGTAAATATTCAGTCAAATCCAGAATACTCTAATACTGTTATGGTGCTCTGAAAACCATATAGCACAGTGATTAAAAGCTAGTATAATGATTAAAAGTCAAGATAGTCCAAAACGATAGCTATAATAAGTTGTTAAGAAATACATTATATGAAAAGATTAATTGTGACATCAAAATTATAATTTTTCAAGGGGGAGATAAAATTCTAGAGTTACTATATGCAACTGAAGTTATCAGTTCAAAATATTCAATTATAACTAAGATGTTTTTATGTAAGCCTCATGGTAACCACATAGCAAAAATCTAATAGCAGATGCACAAGCAATATAGAGAAGAGAATCAAAACTTAGCGCTAAGAAAATCATCAAGTCACAAAGATAAACAATAAGAGAGGTAAAAAGGAACAAAAGAGCTACAAAACAGCCAGAAAACAACAAATGACAGTAGTAGGTCCTTACCTATCAATAATTAATTTGATGTAAATGGGTTAAATTCTCCAATCAAAAGACATAGAATGGCTAAATGGATTGGAAAATAAGATCCAACAATACGTTGCCTACAAGAGACCCACTTTAGCCTTAAGGGCACACATAGATCAAAAGTGAAGAGATGGGAAAAGATGTTCCATGCAAACAGTAATCAAAAGAGAGCAGGAATGACTATACTTAGATTAAATAAAACAGACTTCAAGTCAAAAACTGTCACAACAGACAAAGAAGATCATTAGTTAATGATAAAGCACTCAGTTCATCAAGAGAATATAACAAGTATTAATCTATACGCACTCAACTTTGGAGTACCTAAATATGTAAAGCAAATATTAATTAATATTAAAGTAAAAGTAGATAGAAACACAATAATAGTAGGTGACTTTAATACCCTGACTTCAACAATAAACAGATCAAATATACAGAAAATTAATAAAGAAGTACTGAAATTAAACTGCACTTTAGACAAATGGACCTAACCAATGTTTACAAAACTTTCCTTAGAACAGCAGCAGAATACACTTGGTTCTTTAGTGTATATGTAATATCTCCAGGTTAGAACATAGGGTAGGCAACAAAACAAGTCTTAACAAATCTAAGAAGATCAAAATTATATTGAGCATTGTTTCCTACCACAATGATATGAAACTAGAAAACAAGAACAGGAGGAATTTTGTAAAATTCACAAACATGCTCTTGAGTAACCAGTGGATCAAAGGAGAAATCAAAAATAAAATTTTAAAATACCTTGAGACACACAACAATAAAAATATAACATACCAAAACCTAAGAGAGGCAACAAGAACAGTTCTAGAAGGGAAGTTTATAGCAATGAATGCCTTCATTAGTAAAAAAGAAAGATCCCAAATAAATGCCACAGGGAACTAGAAAAACAAGAACAAACTAACTCTAAAGTAGCGGAATGAAGGAAACAATAAAGATCAGAACAGAAATAAATCAAATAGAGAAGAAAAACCATAGAAAAATCATAAAACTAAAAGCGTATTTTTTAAAAATGGACATACCCTTAGCTAGACTGAGAAAAAAAGAAAGAAGACTTAAACACATAGAATTAGAAAGTGGGGAAATTATGATAAATATATCATAAATAAAAAGGATCATAAGAGATTGTCATGAAAAATTATATACAAAATTTGATAACCTAGAGAAAATGGATACATTTCTAGACCCACAAGTTTGAATCAGAAATAAATAGAAAGCCTAAACAAAACACTACTTAACAAAGAGTTAGAGTAGTAATTAAAAACCTCCCAACAAAGAAAGCCCTGGACCAGATGGTTTTACAACTGAATTCTATCAAATTTTCAGAAAAGAATTCATACCAATATTTCTTAAACTCTTACAAAACACAGAGCTGGAGGGATCACTTCATAACACATTTTATGTAGCCAGCATGACCTTGAAACCTAAGCCAAAGATACCACAAGAAAAGAAAAATAAAGGCCAATATCTCTGATAAACACTGACGCAGAAATCCTTAATAAAATATTAGCAAATTGAATTCAATGGCACATCAAAAAGATGATACATCATGATCAAATGGGATTTACCCTGATATGCAAGGCTGGTTTAACACACACAAATCAATCAACATGATGAATCACATTAACAGATTGAAAGACAAAAACTATATGATGATTGTATCAATGGATGCAGAAAAGGTATTCAACAAAGTTCAACATCCTTTCTTGATAAAAAAAACTTTTAAAAGTTAAGGTACGGATTAAATTCCCTCAACATAATAAAGATCATTTATGAAAAACCCACAGCTAACACTGTCATCAATGGTGTAAAGCTGAAAGCTTTTCCTCTACTATCTAATACAAAACAAAGATGCCCACTGTTTCCTCTTCTATTTAACATAGTACTGAAAGTACTATAAAGATCAATTCGATAAGAAAAAAGTAATAAAATGTATCCAAATCAGAAAGAAAGAAGTAAAATGATCTCTATTTGCAGATGACATGATCCTATATATAGAAAACTGTAAAGACTTCACTAAAAAACTGTTAGATCTAATAAATAAATTCAATAAAGTTTTGGTATATAAAAATCAACATACAAAAATCTGTGGCAATTCTATTCACAAATAGTTACCTAACTGAAAAAGAAATCAAGATCTAATCTTATGTATGATAGCATCAAAGAAAATAAAATACTCAGTAAAAATTTTTCCAAGGAAGTGAAAGACCTGTACAATAAAAACTATAACACATTAATAAAATAAATCAAAGAGGACATGAATATACAGAAAGATATTTCATGCTCCCATACTAAGATATCAGAATTAGTATTGTTATTCAAGAGAACATTGAATAAGTAGTATTCTAATAATATAGAATTTAGATCTCCTAGCAAGGTTAGCATTACACAAAATCAGGTGTTAAAATTACCAATTTAAACATTTATTTTAGTAATAAGACCTTTATTGGAGCATCAGTCATAGTATTTGAATAGCGTTTACTATATGTAAAAACTTTTTTTAATGTCCATACTACCTAAAGCAACACATAGATTCAGTGCAATACATACTAAAATCCCAGTAGCATTTTTCACACAAATAGAAAAACCAATACTAAAATTCATATAGAACCACAAAAGATCCTGAACAGCCAGAGTAATTCTGTAGAAAAAAAATAAAGTTGAAGACATCACTCTTCCTGATTTAAAGTTACATTACAAAGCTATAGCAATCAAAGCAATATAACCCACAAAAACAGACACATTGTTCAGCCTTGTTTCAGACTTGGACAAAAAAAGAGGCTATGCTCAGGAAAGAATGGGGAGACTCAAAAGCATTTTGAGTCAGTTTATCTACTCCCATCTACATGTGAACCACCTACATAGATCCTGTGGGAGGAGCCTTGTTCGGAACAAAGCAGGGGACAACCAGACCCCAAGTGAAATGGGAAACAGACCCGCTTGCCGGCTGCCACTGTTGTCTTGGAGGTCTCTTCCCAAGCAGGAAGAGAGCCCCATGCAGAGTGAATCTAACTGGCATGTCCACCGCCAGCAGCTGGAGGAGAAGCAGACCGGTGCCTCTTATGCTGAGCAGGGCAGAAAGTAGGGACTCAGTCACTGCACTGAGTAGGGAGCTCTTGGTACACAGAGAGACCGGAAAGCAACAGCAGGTGCGGGATTCTGGGCGCCCTACCCCTACCCTGTTTTAGTCTTGGATGCAACAGGAATCTCTGCTCCAGCTGAAAACCTGTTTGTCTAGTGTAGCAGAGGGAAAAAGAGAACATGCAATTACTGTATCCAACCACAGAGTGGAGGAGCAAGCAGCAGAAGTGAATGCTTCTCCCTCTGAGTGACAGAATTTTAGAGAAGGAAAAGTGATCTGTCACAAATGAGGAAAAACCAATGGAAAAACACAGGTAACCCTCAGAGTCCTAAAGAGACAGCACCCCCAAAAAACAGCCATAAGAGCAAAATGGAAAACTTCAGAACTACTTGCCTCAAATGACAGCTACAGAAATCAAAGACTGGATGGCAAAAATGAACAAGAATCAAGAGAAATAAGAAGCAAAACTCAATGAATTTTTAAAGGAGTTGGCCAATTTCAAGAAAGACTATTCTGAAATAATGAAAATAAAGAACTTCATCTCAAAATAAGTAACAAACTAGCAAGCATAGAGAACAGAATTAACCAGCCAGAGGAAAGCATCTCGGAACTTGAAGACCAAAATATGGAATTAACTTAATCTGTTTAAAACATAGAGAAAAAATTCAAAAAAAATGGAACAAAGCCTCCAAGAAATGTGTGATTATATCAGGAAACCTGTGCTAAACTAGACAAGCCTATGACTGATTGGTATCCCTGAAGCAGAAAGGGAAATGGAAAACACAAACATTCTATGAAGTCATTCAAGAAAACTTTCCTCATCTCTCCAGAGATGCAACCATTCAAGCATAAGAGATTCAGAGAACACCTGCAAGGCATCACATGAGAAGATCAATCCCTAGACACATAGTAATCCATTTACACAAAGCAGGTATGCAAGAAAAAATTCTAAAGGGAGCAAGAGGAAGGTCAGACTACCTACTGAGGAACACCAATCATAATTGCTCCTGACTCATCTGCAGAAAGACTAAAAGCCAGAAGGGATTGGAGTTCAATTGCTAGTGTTCTTAAAGATAAGCAATTTCAGCCAAGAATCTCATACTCAGTCAAGATGTTTCATCAGTGACAAAGAATTAAAATCTTTCCAATATGCTGCCTCCAGACAAGCCCTTCAGGAGATGATTAAAACAATGTTGAACAAAGGAACCCTAACTATCACCATATACACAAATCCACTCTAAATTGGCAGTAGTGGAAAGTTGTTGGGGGGGGGTTGGCAGTTGAGGGAAACTGCTAGGGAAGGGAGGGGCACACCTCATCAACAAGGGTACCTGCATAATCGACGTTTTTATACCTAACCCTAAATTGTACCCCACATCTTTAAAAGAAAAAAAAGCCATTATCCAAAAATTCACTTGATTTCCAGGGCCTGTACTCTGTAACTGTACATATTGATAATAGGGCCTTATTGTATTTATATTTTTTAAAAAGTTAAATAACAAAATGTTCTTTCCTGTGGTGAGAACACTCACCATATATCAGTTAAATACTTCTAGGTGCTTCGTTCCAATCACAGTGACTGCTGTGTTACAGAGGATCATTATCCTGACTATCCTAGTAATGATTTAGAACTTTTCTTTCACATGGCAGAGATGACCTCTGGTGGCACATTTGCATGATACAGGAGGCACTCATTTACTATCTAAGTCACCTTTACTAAACTTTATGGTTAAGTGTGTCCTCTGACTCCCTATACCTTTAAATCTGTTGGGATTTTGCTAAAATATCCCAGTTGGAATTTCTGAAAGGAGTGGTCCACAGAGTTATATATCATTGGGAAGTTATTTCTGGGTATATTAAAATCATGTGTCAATATAAAACATGCTATTAAATCATATACTAATTCCTTTAAAAAAAAAAGTGGGCAAAGAACATGAATAGACACTTCTCAAAAGAAGTTACACAAGCAGCCAACCGAAACATGAAAAAATGCTCCGTCTTACTAATCATCAGAGAAATGCAAAGCAAAACCACAATGAGATACCACCTAACTCCAGTAAGGATGGCCCTCATCAATAAATCAAAAACAATAAATGCTGGCGAGGGTGCAGAGAAAAGGGAACGCTTCTAACACTGTTGGTGCGACTGCAGGTTAGTTCAACCTCTATGGAAAGCAGTATGGTGATTCCTAAAGGAACTAAAATTTGACCTCCCATGTGATCCAGTAATATCTCTCCTGGGAATATTCCTGGAGGAACATAAATCGTTCTACCAAAAAGACACCTGCACATGCATGTTTACAGCTGCAATATTCACAATAGCAAAAACATGGAAACAATTCTCCAAAATTCTGTTGCCCATCAAAAGTGGACTGGATAAAGAAAATGTGGTACATATACATGATGGAGTATTACACAGCCATATAGAAGAGCAAATATCGTGGAATTCACAGTGAATTGGATGGAGTTGGATACCAACGTACTCGGTGATCTTTCACAGACACAAATAACTGAATACCGAATGTTCTCACTCATAAGTGGGACCTCACATTAACACAAGTGAGGAATCGGCAGCCGATGGACACTGCCAGGGAAGGAGGGAGGGTGGGGGCACGTAGTGTCACAAAGAGTGCCTGGTCCAAACCAGGGGAAGTGAGGGCCAGGTGGAGGTTCAAACTTCACCTGTACGAAGCCTGCTTGTGCAACTAATCCTGACTTGTACCCCACATATCTATAATTTTTTTAATTGTGGAATATAAATGGGAGAATAAGCATTCAATATAGACAAAAGTAAAACCATCAAAAAAAAAAAAAAAGACACATCGACCAGTGAAACAGAATAGAGACCAGGAATAAGTCCAAACATATATATATGGTCAACCAATTTTCAAGGGCACCAAAAAGACACAGTGGAAAAAGGATCGTTTTTCCAATAAATGGTGCCGGGGAAACTGAGTTTCTACCTACAAAACAATGAAGTTAAAATTTTATTTTATACCATAAATGAACATCAACTCAAATTGGATAAAAGGCCAAAATGTAAGACATGAAGCCATAAAACTCTTAGAAGAAAACATAGGGAAAAGCTCCTTGAAATTGGTCTTGGCAATGACTTATTGGATATCACAACAAAAACTTGGGCTACAAAAGCAAAAATAAATAAATGGGACTACATAAAACTAAAAAGCTCTTTCACAGTAACAAATATAATTAACAAAATGAAAAATCAACCTACATGTTAGGAAAAAACATTTGCAAACTATTCATCAAATAAACAGTTAATAGTCAAGATTTATGAAGAACACATACAACTCAATAACAAGTAAACATAACTCAATTTTTAATGCACAAAAGACTTTGTGCATATTTTTCCAAAGATAACATGAAGATGGTCAATCGCTATATGAAAAGGTGATCAACATTACTAGTTATCAGGGAAATGCAAATTAAAACCGCTATGAGATACCAACTCATACCCATTAGGGTAGCTACTATCAAAAAGACAAGTGATAACAAGTGTTGGTGAGGGTATGAAAAAAGAGAACCCTTGTATACTGTTGGAGCAGTAAATTGGTGCAGCCATTATGGAAAACAGTATGAAAGTTCTTAAAAAAATTAAAAATAGAACTATCATATGACTCACCAATCTCTCATCTGGGCATATACCAAAAGAAAATAAAATCACCACCTCATAAAGATATTTGCACTCATGTGTTCATTGCATCATTATTCACAATAGACAAGATATGGAAACAACCTAGGTGTCCATCAATAGATGAATGGGTTTTTAAAAAACTGTGGTATACAGTTAGGCACTGCATAAGGACATTTCAGTCAATAATGCACTACATATATGATGATGGGCCCATAAGATGAACCTGGAGGATGTTATGATAAGTGAAATAAGCCAGATGCAGAAAGAAGAATATTGTATGATCTCACTTATATGTAGGATCAAAAAAAAAAGCCAAGTATATAGACAGAGAATAAAACAGCAGTTACCAGGATTGGGGAGAGAAAGAAAATGGGAAGGTGCGGGTCAAAGGATACAAAGTAGCAAGTATGTAGAATGAGCAAATTGAAAGAGCTGATGTACAACATGAGAGCCATAGTTAATAATAGAATACTGTATTCATAATTTTTGCTAAATGAGTAGATTGTAGCTGTTCTTGCCACAATGGGTAACTTTGTGAGATGATGAATGTGTCAATTTGTTCTACTATAGCAACTATATATCTTGTAACGTTGTGTTGTCTACCTTAAATAAACACAATAAAATATATTTTTAAAATCAAAGAAAAGAGAAAGTGAAAAAAAATCCCAAAGTTGTATACACCACTTCCACTGAGCAGGACTTAGTCACATGGCCACACCTAGCTGCAAGGAAGGCTCGGAAACACAGTCTAGAACTGGGTAACCTTGTGTCCAGATAAAATTTTACTTACTACAGAAGAAGAGAAGAACTAATATAAGACAAGTAGCAGGCTCCACCTCACAAAGAAAAGAAACTTAAAAACTCATGCATGGTTTACAAGCAGTCTACAGCCTGACTCTCCAACTACTTGTCCCCTAACACATATAGCTGTGAGAAGCAGCCTCTCCCCAACAAATTGTCATAAGAACAATTAAATTAAGTCTATCCATTTGTTTAGTGCTTTTCTGCCGCGGCCGAGCGGCTGTCTCAAGGGGTCCCGAGAGAGAGCAGTGAGAGATTAAGAAAGACACAGACACAAAGACATAAAGAAAAGCTGGGGCCAGGTGGGACACTTTCCTCTGATGGAGGAGAAGTGGCCCTGAACTAGCTCAGCATGTTTATTTTATAATCAAGCACAAGGGAAGTTGGAAGGGATTCAAGGTCTGTGAGGGAGCCACAATGGAATTATGTTGCTACCTAAAAGGCAAGCTGTTCTGTGGTTATCTTCTTGTAGCTAAGGCTTTATTGCAGCTAAGACTTTATCTGTACTATGTGTACCCAGATGT
>CAUYQG010096137.1:0-15910 GCA_963574415.1 Tarsius wallacei
CCTGTAATCCCGCGCCTTTGGGAGGCTGAGGTGAGTGGATTGCCTGAGCCCACGGGTTCGAGACCCGCCTGGGCAAGCGAGACCTCATCTCTACAATAAGTCAGAAAATTAGCCGGGCGTGGCAGCGCGCACCTGTAGTTCCGGCTACTTGGAAGGCTGAGGTGGAAGGATCGCCGGAGCCCAGCAGGTCGAGGCTGCGGTGGCCGGGAGCGGCCACTGCACTCGTCTGGGCAACTGAAAAAAACAAAAAAAAAAGAAGAAGAGACCTTGTTCCTTTTCTTCTTCCCCGAGGTTTGGTTTGGCTCCACTCCAAACCTAAGCCAAGATCCGAAATGCCCAAAAGCAAGCAAAGGATCAGGGCAGCAGAATTGCTGTAGGAAGGGAGCGGCCTGCCAGCCGTGCTGTGAGAGAGAGCGTGCTGGTGGGAACACCCAGGAGCAATGCCTGTTGGGTCATGGGCCTGTGGGGAAACTGTAGCCTATCTGTGTTTACATACCTGGGAACATTCTGTCGAAATGGGTGTTGCCCATTGGTGTAGCTGCCAGTGTCAGGATGCGTGCTGTCCTGCACAGCCATTCTTGGAAACTCAGAAACCAAGGCCTTTTTTTTTTTTTTCCATTCCCTGCTGGGATCCCGGTTTACTCTCTCATGGAGTTATAAGGACAGCAGAGAAGGGAGAAAAGGACCTCAGGTCAGGAAGCTGGTCCTTGTTCTGGTCTGCCAGGCTGTGAGGCCTTGGATAATTCACTTTCTGTTTCTGGGCCTCTTTCTGCCTTCCCATCTGAAAAGTGAGAGAGGTAACATGCTCTCCATGTTGTCTTCCAGCTCTGACTTTCCTGGACTTTATCATCTTAGGTGATTCTTTTGGAGTTTTCTGTAAGCAGAGGAGGTCTGAGGGACAAAGGCCTGGATGGCAGACACATCTCTGGGGGTCAGGATGTCTTAGCTGAGGCTGTATTCCAGCTCCCGTCATGGACTGTCACACAGTGGACACACAAGAAATATTTCCTCACTTATTGGGGTGCAGTGAGCATAGGTTGGCTGGGTCCTGCTGACATTCTGGTTAACCTCATCTAAAGTCTGTTCACTTTCAGTAGATACCTGGACGCACTAATTAAAAAATAGAAAAAGGCTGACACGGTGGCTCGCACCTGTGATCCTGGCCAAGGTGGAAGGATTCCTTCAGCCCAGGAGCTCGAGACCTGCCTGGGAAACATAGCGAGACCTTGTCTCTACAAAAAATTTTTAAAAAATTAGCCGGGTTTGGTGGCACGCGCCTAAAGTCCCAGCTACTTGGGAGGCTGAGGAGGAAGGATCACCTGACCCCAGGAGGTTGAGACTGTGTGAGCCATGATCGTGCCACTGCACTCCAGCCTGGGACAGAGTGAGACCCCGATTTAAAAACAAAAACCAAAAAACACTGAAGCGACTGACAGGTGGCTGGAGGAACCCAGAGAATGTAATTGAAGCGAGACTTTAGCGCCATCTAGTGTCTGAGTCAGGGACCACAAGGATGATTTCTACATTTTTAGCTATTGTTTCAGAAAGAGATAAATCCAGCTGTATCATTAAAAATACCAGGAATAAACCGGGCTTGGTGGCTCAGCCTGTAATCCCGCGCCTTGGGAGGCTGAGGTGAGTGGATTGCCTGAGCCCGTGGGTTCGAGACCCGCCTGGGCAACTTGGCGAGACCTCATCTCTACAATAAATCGGAAAAAGAAATTAGCCGGGCGTGGTAGCGTGTGCCTGTAGTTCCAGCTCCTTGGAAGGCTGAGATGGAAGGATCGCCGGAGTCCAGCAGGTCGAGCCTGCGGTGGCCGGGAGTGGCCACTGCACTCCAGTCTGGGCGACGGAGTGAGACTCCAACTCAAAAAAAAAAAAGAAATAAGATTTTGCTATGCTACCCAGGCTGGTCTTAAACTCCTGGCCTCAAGTAATCCTCCCACCTTGGCCACCCAAAGTGCTGGGATTACAAGCATGAGCCACCACATTTGGTCAATTCTAGTTTTTAACCCCACATTACAGCTTCCAAAACCAAGCTACTACTCAAATAGCCACTTAGTAGTGCAGCCAAGATTAATTCATTCTTTCTCTGTTTATGGAATAACTATAATGGGCAGGTCCGCGCTAGGCTTTGAGAACATGGTGGTGAGCCACACAGGTCCTTCATCTCAGTCTTGTTGAGGTGTTTTAAAATGTAAATAGGCCGGCTGCGGTGGCTCAAGCCTGTTCCCAGTACTTTGAGAGGCCGAGGAGAGAGGAATGCCTGAGCTCAGGGGTTCAAGACCAACCTGGGCACTTGGTGAGACCTCGTCTCTACAATAAACAAATAAAAAATAAGCTGGGCATGGTAGTGTGCACCTGTAGTTCCGGCTACTTGGAAGGCTGAGGTAGAAGGATTGCCTGAGCCCAGCAAATCGAGGCTGCGATGGCTGTGAACATGCCACTGCACTCCAGCCTGGGCGATAGAGTAAGAGACTCCAACTCAAAAAAAAAAAAAAATTAAAAAAAAAAAAACAGGAAACAGAAAAACCGAGTGCAATGGCTCAGTGGCTCACACCTGTAATCCCAGCACTTAGGGAGGCCAAGGCAAGAGGATTATTTGAGCCCTAAGTGTTCAAGACCAACCTCGGCCACAGAGGGAGACCTTGTGACTACTGAAAATAAAAAAGGCCGGGTACTGTGGCTTACACCTGTAATCCCAACACTTTGGGAGGCCGAGGTGAGAGGATTGCCTGAGCCCATGGGTTCGAGACCAGCCTGAGCACCTTGGCAAGACCTCATCTCTACAATAAAACAAAAAATTAGCTGGGTGGCACGTGCCTGTATTTCCAGCTACTTGGAAGACTGAAGCGGAAGGATCACCTGAGCCCAGTAGGTCGACGCTGCAGTGGCCATGAGTGTGTCACTGCACTCCAGCCAGGGAAACAGAATGAGACTCCTACTCAAAAAAAAGTAAAAATAAAAATAAATAAATAAAGGCAAGACCCTGTCTTTACAATAAATCACAAAAATTAACCAGGTGTGGTGGTGTGCACCCATAGCTCCAGGTACTTGGAAGGCTGAGACAGAAGGATTGCCTGAACCCAGAAGGTCAAGGCTGCAGTGGCTGTGATTGTGTCACTACCCTCCAGCCTGGGTGACAGAGTGAGATTCCAACTAAAAAAGAAAAAAGCGTTAAAAAAAATAGGAAAAGCCGGGTTTGGTGGCTCAGCCTGTAATCCCTCGCCTGGGGAGGCTGAGGTGAGTGGATTGCCTGAGCCCGTGGGTTCGAGACCCGCCTGGGCAACCTGGCGAGACCTCATCTCTATAATAAATCAAAAATTAGCCGGGTGTGGTAGCGCATGCCTGTAGTTCTAACTACTTGGAAGGCTGAGGCGGAAGGATCGCCGGAGCCCAGCAGGTCGAGGCTGCGGTGGCCGGGAGCGGCCACTGCACTCCAGTCTGGGTGACAGAGTGAGACTCCAACTCAAAAATAAAAAAATAAAAAAAAAATAAAAAAAAAAAAGAAAGTAAAATACAGATGAGGAAAGAGAAATTAAAATTGCATCCCATGGTTGACACTTAATAGACAAAGAAGCAATTTCTTTGGTCTCTATAGTTCTTAATCAGATATCCTGTATACTCATCTTGAATTCAGTCTGTCTTCCTTAAACCATTTATAGTTAAGATATTTATTTGTATAGTATTACTGTTTTTTTTATGTTAACATGATCCTAATGTAAGTATTTACTTGAGGATTATAGACTTTTATAAAGTGTGCTAAAAGCCTTTCGGGAGTGTGATAAAAGTTTACTAGTTGACCACCTCCACCTACTTATTTACCTTAATCTCTTCCTTTTTAATTGGACTAGTGTAGTCTGTGAGCTTATTTCCCTGATGAGAGTTTAATATATAATGTCATTTCCTGGGACTTGTGAACACCTTATTTAGTCTGGTATAAATGTTGATGAATGGAGTTCTAATCTTAGGCCTATTTACAGGGTTTGGTGAATAGATACTAGTGCTAAAAACATCTGAATGTATATTTTTCTTCATATCTCTCTTTAGGATGACGTAGCTTTGCCAAAGACTTAGAAGCTAAGTAGAAAATGAGCTTAACATCCTGGTTTTTGGTGAGCAGTGGAGGCACTCGCCACAGGCTGCCACGAGAAATGATATTTGTTGGACGAGATGACTGTGAGCTCATGTTGCAGGTAATGTTCTCAGCCTTTTCTGTATGTGTTTACTCAGAACTTCAAATTAGCATAAAATATTTTTCTACTCTTTTAGAGAACAGCAATATTTAGATTTGAACTTTTCTCTCTCCTTTTTTTACTTCTAGTTATCATTTTAATTAATTTTTTGCCCTCTTGTATAATCTAAAGTTCTAACTCTAGGGGATTATATTTTGCAAAATGAGGGCTGAGAGTAAAGAAGTTTATTTGTAAGTAGGAAGTTTTACCTTATACAGTTTTAAAATAAGACCTTGTAAATAATTCATAAAATTAACATAGTGTGGAGTAAAAATGAATTTTAATCATGGGTACTCCAGTGATACGGAAACTCATTTCATTTCATTGCTTCTTTGAGACATATTTATTATGATGCCTATTAGTAGATTGAGCATAATTAAATTGTTGACATTTAAAATAAAATAAGTTTTACTGTATATATTTCAAGTATACATTTTGTTGTAGGATACAGGTAGTAAAAAGGTTACTATAATAAAAGAAGTTAACATGTTCATCATCTCGCATAGTTACCCATTATATGTTGTATTTGTGACAGGAGCAGCTAAACTTCACTTATTTAGCATGAATTCCATATACAGTACAATTTTATTACCTATAATCTTCATGTTGTATGTTAGATCTCTAGACTTGTTCATCCTATATATCTGTTACTTTATATCCTGTGACCTCTCCCCATTTCCTTTCCTCCCAACTACGGTTTTGTTCTCTATGTCTGTATATTTGAATTTTTTTTTTTTTTTTAGATTCCACAATGAGTAAGATCATGCACTATTTTTCTTTCTGTGTCTGGTTTATTTCACTTATTATAATGTCCTCCAGGTTTATTCAGGTTGTGGCAAAGGCAAGATGATCTCATTCTTTTTTAGTGATGAATAATATTCCTCTTGTATACATATGTGTATTTGTGTGTTTAGGGGGTAACCAAAAAAGCAGAATTATTTTTTGGAGGGTGGTACTTTTTCCCCTCTAGGTAAGTGTTCTAGGAACCCATCAACATCAGTGTACCAGCTAGCATTATTGTGAGAGGCTGAGTTCAGCATCAGTGAAAATTTTTTTTTTTTTTTTTTTTGGAGATTTCTTCAGTGTGTTTGCCCATTTCGTGATGGGTTATTTTCAGGTGCACTCAGCAGTTTTTGACCAAAAGTGTCATGACCCCCGTGTCCCACCCTCCCTGTTCACCTGACCTCACCCCAAGCAACTTTTTTTCATTTACCCTGGTAAACAAAGTCATCAAAGGGAAACATTTTGCCAGTGTGGAAGAGGTGAAACAAAAAAATGGCAGAAGCACTAAAAGGCACCAAAATGGATGAGTTCAAAAACTGAGTAGTGGAAAAAGCCATCTTTGTAGGTGTATTGCATCAAATGGAGAGTACTTTGAAGGTGACTGAAGTTTAAACAATGTAAAAGTAAATACACAATTTTTTATAATAAATTCCATTTTGAAGGGGGAATCCTCCCCCTCACATACATACACACATTCATATACCACAGTTTCTTTATCCATTCATCTATTGATAGGCACTCAGGCTGTTTCTATATTTTGGCTGTTGTGAATAATGTTGCAGTGAACATGGGAGTGCAGGTATCTTTATGAGGTGATAATTTTATTTCCTTTGGATATGCCAAGAAGAGAGATTGCAGGCTTATTTATTTAGGACCTTCCATACTGTTTTCCATAATGACTGTCCCAAACTATATTCTTACTAATAGTGTACAAGAGTTTCCTTTTCTCTACTTCTTCACCAACATTTGCTGTCTTTTTACTTTTTTATAATAGCCCTCCTAATGGGTATAAGGTAACATCTCATAGTAGTTTTGATTCCCATTTCTGTGATGATCAGTGTTGTTGAGCACCTTTTCATATACTTTTTGGCCATTTTTATGTCCTTGGATAAATGGCTTTTCAGGTTTTTTACACATCTTCTAATGGGTTGTTTGTTTTTCTACTATTGGATTGTATAAATTCTTTTTACATTTTGGATATTAACCCTTTACCAGCTATTTGGTTTGCAAATATTTTTTCCCAATTCGAAGGCTGCAATTTTATTTTATTGATTCCTTTGCTGTTCAGAAGAATTTCAGTTTGATGTAGTCAAATAATTTTTTATTACTATTATTTGCTTTTGTGGCCTGAGCTTTTGGTATGATAATGAGAAAAATCATTGCCAAGGTCGATGTCCAGTAACTTTTTCCGTATGTTCTCCTGTAGAGGTTTTATAGTTTTGTATTGTATTTAAGTTTCTTACTTATTTGTGTAATTTTTGTATGTAGTATAAGGCAAGGGCTTAATTTCTTTCTTTTGCAGTTGAAATCCAGTTTACCCAGCACCACTTATTGAAGAGACTATCCTTTTCCCATTGGTTCTCTTAGCGCTTTCCTTTTTTTTTTTTTTTTTTAGTTGAAATCTCACTCTGTCACATAGGCTGAAGTGCAGCGGCATGCTCATGGCCACCCCAGTGTTGATCTGCTGGGCTCCGGTGATCCTTCCATCTCAGCCTTCCAAGTAGCTGGAACTATAAGCGTGTGCTGCCATGCCCGGCTAATTTTTTTTTTTATTGGAGAGACGAGATCTCACCAAGTTGCTTGGGCTGGTCTCGAACCCATGAGCTCAGGCAATCCACTCGCCTTGGCCTCCCAAAGTACTGAGATTACAGGCTGAACTACCGAGTCCGGCCTCTCTTAGTGCTCTTATCAAAAATCAATTGACTGTGTATGTTTGAATTTAGGTCTATATATCTATTTTTATGTCACTGCCATACTCTTTTGATTATTATAGTTTTGTAGTATTTTTTTTTCTGAGTTGGAGTCTCACTCTGTCACCCAGGCTAGAGGACAGTGGCATGCTCCCAGCAAGTCTCAACCTGCTGGGCTCAGGCGATCCTTCCGCCTCAGCCTTCCAAGTAGCTGGAACTACAGGCAAGCGCCACCATACCAAGCTAATTTTTTGATTATTATTGTAGAGATGAGGTCTCGCCAAGTTGTCCAGGTTGGTCTTGAACCCATGGGCTCAGGCAGTCCTCTCACCTTGGCTTCCCAAAGTGCTGGAATTATAGGCATGAGCCACCATGCCCAGCCCTTTAGTATAATTTTAAATCAGGAGATGTGATGTCTCCAACCTTGTGTTTCTTTCTCAGTATCATTTTAGCAATTTGGGGTCTAAAGATTGATGATATTTACTGAATCATATAGAAAGGCGTGACTTTTTAAAGACAATTTTTAAAGATCTTTTTATAAATATAATTAGCAGGAAAATTGATCTTATGTTTTTCGAGGATTTATGTATGGAGACCCTAGCAATCTAAAGTAAAGTCATATCTCCTCACCCTTTTTGGGGGAAGTTTAAAAAAATAAACATGTACTTAGAGTAGAAATGCTTATTCTAACCCTGTGGTTGTCAATATGGCCACCCATTCCACAAGGACATTTGGCAATCTCTGGAGACATTTTGATTGTCTCCAGACAAATGGTGGAGGGTTGAAGTAGTTGCAACTGACATCTACTAGGTAGAGGCTAGGGATGCTTCTAAATATCCTTCATTGTACAGCATTCTTTCCCTCCCCATCTTCCTGGCATACACAACAAAGAACTGTCTGGCCCCAAATGTCAATAGTGCCTAGACTGAGAAATCCTGCAATTTCCCAAGAAGAATCAAATTTGCATATGTTTATGTGCATTTTTCCTTTAAAATTAAAGAACTTATTTTTGTAGAGACAATAAAAGTAAAACCACTGCTGTATATCAGTAAGTTGCATATGCAACAACACCTTAAACCATTGAAAGAAATGGAATGATACAAAGATTTTCTGGTTTCCTCAGTGACAGTGCGGTGAGGGTGGCAACTGAGAAAAAGGTTGTAATGATTCTGTTTGGGTGTAAGTAAGCATGTTAGAATTTGACCATATCTTAGGTTCAGATGGTAGGAGCTCATTTAGGTAGTAAAATGGTGCTTTCCAAGTGGCAGTTATATCACTGGCAGAACAGAACCCTAAGAAAGCTGAAAGTGACTGTGTCCTGGACTATGTGGAATAAATGTAAGTTGTCTGTCAACTTCTGAAGTGACAAGATGGAGCTAAGAGTCCAAGGAGACCAAGGTGGGTTCCAGTTTATAGGGCACGGTACTGGAGAGGAAGCAACTGCACAGAGGAAAAATCTGCAGAAGGTCCCTTTCAAACATATAGCTGAGTACTGGATCAGTACCTGTAAGTGAAGAAACTATTTACAGCCAGCGAGTGAGTCAAAGTTCGTCTGAGGGGAGCCTCAGGTTCATGCACCCAGGGCTGTCCTCTGGAGGTGACTGCAACCACCCACCATCGTGAGATTGGAACCACTGGCATGCAGGATGATCTGCTGTTCTCAGGACTCTCCTGAGAAAAGCCTGCTGAATACAGTTGATTCTCATCACCTGGCGCCCAGCCCACACCATCACCTGCAACAGCAAAGTGGTTGGAACCCCCAGGTCCAATCACAGGGAAGAGAAGATTGGGGATAGCTGGAGAGAGGAGCTTGACCACCGGTGAGGAAAGTACAACTGGGGCCATTTTCTCTGTCCAGGGACCAGGCAGAGACCTGCATTGCCCTGCTCAGCTCCACCCAGCCTCCAGCTTGGAACCTATAGGTTATCTCATCAAACTTGGAGAGACAGACGCCCCAGACGCTGGATCAGTTATAGACACTTCAGATCTGAGTGACAGCCTTGACAGGCAGCAAGCCGATTGATTCATCTGTCTGTTTTCCCTCTTACTCTTCTTTCTCTCTACCTTCCTCCCCCCGCCCACATTCCTTTTCCATTTTTTTCCTTTTCCTTACCTTGTTTTGCTTTCAGGGAGCAAACCTATACCCCCACTGCATGGACAGATTGTAAGGTAGTAGGAAGTGGCTTCCAGGAGGCCTACACACCTGTCAGCGGATACTAGGATCTGCAGATAGATTCTGAATCACAGCTACCCCCTCAATTAAATCTCAAAACTGCCAAAAGTACAGCCCCCAACTCACAGTCCAGCTTCAGAATTGAACAAATCCAGAGGATCCACATAAGGAAGAATAGGAGATTGGGCAAACAGAAGTAAAAGCTACCCCCATCCCCCAAAAACAGAATTAAAGAAGAGGTTATAAAAGTGGGGGGGTGGGGGGAATCTACACAAATGAAGAAAAACCAAAAGAAGAATATGAGTCTCACACAGACGCTTTGGAGGTCAGACATTGAGAATACAGACTTCAGAATGCAAACAATGAAGAGCCCCCAGAATGACTGATCTCAAGCCACAAACCCAAATATCAAGACATTAATAGAATAAATAGAGTCAAGGAGAGACAAGAGGAAAGAATGAGGGGGTTGATAACTGAGATAACAACAGTAAAGAATACAGTGAATGAGATAAATAACAAACTGATAAACATGGAAAGTAGAATTAGCGAAGGAGAAAAAAAAGGATCTCAGAGCTTGAGGACCAAAATATGGAACTAATCAAACAGTCAAAAACATAGAAAAGAAGCTTAAAAAGACAACAGAACATTCAAGAGGCTGAACCTAAGAGTGATTGGACTTCCTGAAGAAGAAAGAGAGACAGAACCACCCTGGAACAAACATTCCATGAAATTATCCAAGAAAACTTTCCTCATCAGTGATGCAGTCATTCAAGCACAAGAGATTCAGAGAACCCCTGTGAGACCACAAATGAGAAGGCCAACTCCTAGGCACCTAGTAATTCACCTACACAAAGTAGATATAAAAGAAAAAATTCTAAGGCAGCAAGAGAAAAAGGTCAGACTCCCTACCAGGGAAGACCAATTCAAATAGCAGCAGATTTATCAACAAAAACAATTCAGACTAGGAGAGCTTGGAGCCCAGTCTTCAAGGTTTCTCAGACATAAACAATTTCAACCAAGAATTACCTTTCCAGCTAAGCTAAGCTTCATCCAGTGATGGAGAATTAAAATCTTTCTCAGACATTGAATCCCTAAGAGCTTATGCTGCCCCCAGACCAGTTCTATAAGGAACACTTAAGAAAGTGTTAAACACAGAAGAAAGGGGAAAAAAAGGATTCAGAATCTACCTGCAGATCCTAGTATCCTTTCACAAGAATGCAGGAAAAAGATTGAAAACACATGAATCAACCCCAAAATCAAAAGAAAGACAAAAAACAGCAACAACAACAAACTCTATAAGAACCTCTTGACAGCAATAAGCTCTCACATTTCAATAATTAGCCTGAATGTGAATGGACTAAATGCACCACTGAAAAGACATAGACTGGCAAAATGGATAAAATATTATGAGGCAACAATATATTATCTCCAAGTGACTAATCTCACCAGAAAGAACACTCAGACTCAAAGTAAGAGGATGGGAAACAAAATTTCAGGTGACTGGAACACAAAAGAAAGTAGGAGTTGCAATCTTAATATCAGACAAAATACCCTATGTTATCAAGATTTTAAAAAGATATGGAAGGTCACTACATAATGCTAAAAGGTTCAGTCTATCAACAAGAAATATCCATCCTAAACATAAATGCACCCAACATAGGAGCACCAACTTTCATAAAGCAGCTTCTAGGTAAACTTAAAAAAGATATTGATTCTAACACTATCATAGCTGGGTACTTAAATACCCTACTCACAATCCTAGACAGATCATCAAGACAAAGAATCAACAAGGAGATCCAGAACCTCAACATGACACTTGACCAAATGGACTTAATTGATAACTACAGAATACTCCACCCGACAACCATGGAATAGACATTCTACTCATCGTCCCATGGAACATACTCTAAGGTCGGCCACATCCTTGGCCATAAATCAAACTTAAACAAATTTCATAAGATTGAAATTCCTCCATGTATCTTCTCAGATCACAGTGGAATAAAAATAAATATCGACACCAACAAAGGTCCGCCAAAACCCACAAAGATATGGACACCAAACAGCATGATGCTAAGCAACTCCTAGGTCAACGTGGATATCAAAACAGAGGTTAAAAGAGACCAGCAAACAAATGAAAATGAAGAAACATCTTTTTTTTTTTTTGAGTTGTAGTCTCACTCTGCCACCCAGACTGGAGTGCAGTGGCCGCTCCTGGCCACCGCAGCCTCCATCTGCTGGTCTCCGGCGATCCTTCCGCCTCAGCCTTCCGAGTAGCCGAAACTACAGGCGCGCGCTACCATTCCCGGCTAATTTTTGATTTATTGTAGAGATGAGGTCTCTCCAAGTTGCCAGTGGGTCTCGAACCCGCGACAATCCACTCTTCTCAGCCTCCCAAAGCGCGGGATTACAGGCTGAGCCACCGAGCCCAGCTTTGAAGAAACATCTTAACAAAACCTCTGGGATGCCCTAAAAGCAGTACTACGAAGAGAATTCATATCGCTACAAATACACATGAAGAAAATGGAAAGATCACAAGTTAACAGCCAAACAAGTCACGTAAGGGAGCTGGAAAAGCAAGACCACCAAAACCCTAACTTCAGCAGAAGAATCCAGGTCACCAAAATAAAAGCCCAAATTCAGGACATAGAAGAGGAAAAGATAATACAAAAAAAGTCAATGAAACAAAAGACTAGTTCTTTGAAAGGATAAACAAGATTGATGGTCCCCTAGCTAGACTTACCAAAAAAAGAGAGAAAAAGCCCAAATAAACACAATCATAATTGCAAAAGATAAAATCACAGCTGACCCTGAAGAAACACAAAAGCTTATCAGAGACTACTTTGTACACTTTTATGGAAACAAACTTGAAAACCTGAAGGAATTGGAGGACTTTCTGACATCACACAACCTCCCCAAGTTGAAACAAGAAGAAATTGCGACCCTAAACAGACCAGTAACAATCCAGCATATTAACTATGTGATAAGAAGACTACCTATAAAACAAAGCCATAGACCAGATGACTTTCCAGCAGAATTCTACAAAAGATACAAGGAGAAACTATTACTAATCCTACGGAAAGTATTCTAGGCAATTGAGAAAGATGGAACTCTCCCCAAATCATTTTATGAAGCTAACATCACATTGGTAACCAAACCAGGTAAAGATCCAACAAAGAAAGAGAACTACAGGCCAATAACCTTGATGAACATAGATGCTAAAATTCTCAACAGGATCCTTGCAAATTGGATTCAACAACATATTTCAAAAATCATCCACCACGACCAAGTAGACTTCATCCCCAGAATGCAGGGCTGGTTCAACATGTATAAGACCATAAATGTAATTAAATGCATTGGCAAGCAACCCCTTTGGATCCCATCCCACTGTGGGAGCTTTTCTGTCCTCTCAATAAATCCTGCTTTCTAAAAATAATAACAATAATAATACATCAGCAGATGTAAAAACAAAAACCACAATTATATCATTAGACACAGAAAAAGCTTTTAACAGAATCCAGCACCCCTTCTTGATAAAAATCCTCGAACATTTAGGCATATTTGGAACATACCTCAAAATAGTAAGAGCCGTCCACGAGAAGCCCACAGCCAGTAGATTGCTAAACAGACAGAAGTTGGAACTACTTTCCCTGAAAACTGGAATAAGGCAAGGATGCCCACTCTCACCTCTCCTTTTCAACATAGTTTTGGAAAGCCTAGCTCGAGCAATCAGACAAGAGAAGGAGATCAGGGGTATCCAAATAGGGAAAGAAGAAGTCAAGTTATCCTTCTTTGCAGACAACATGTTTCTATACCTTGAAAACCCAAGAGAATCAGTCAGAAATCTCCCTGCATTGATAAAGGACTTTGGCAAAGTCTCAGGATTTAAAATCAATATGCAAAAGACAATCGCATTCCTATACACCAACAAAAAGCAAACAGAAACCCACATAAAAAGCATAATCCCATTCACAGTAGCCAGAAAAAAGATCAAATACCTTGGCATCTTCTTAACCAGAGACATGAAAGACCTTTACAGTGAAAACTTCAAAACACTGCTCAAAGATATCAAAGATGACACAAACAAATGGAAGAGTATTCCATTCTCATGGATTGGAAGAATCAACATTGTTAAAATTTCCATCCTACACAAAGCAATCTTCAGATTTAATGCAATACCCATTAACTTACCAGCAGCATTCTTCTCAGAACTGGAAACGGCAATACAGAAATCCATATGGAAACATAAACGATCACAAATCGCCAAAACAATCCTTAGCAAAAAACCAAAACAGCAGCAACAAAACAAAGCAGGAGATATCACACTCCCAGACTTTAAACTCTATTACAAAGCTACAATAATCAAGACAGTCAGGTATTGGTACAAGAACAGGCATATAGACCAATGGAACAGGATAGAGATTCCAGAAGCAAAACCTCAATTTCTCGACCAACTCATCTTCAACAAAGCCTCCACCACCAATGACTGGGGAGATGAGAACCTATTCAGTAAATGATATGGGAATACTAGCTGACCACATTCAGAAGATTAAAACAAGATTCCTACCTATCATCATACACAAAAATCAACTTTAAATGGATCAAGGACCTAAATGTAAAACCTCAAACTATAAGAACCTTAGAAAATGCTGGAGACACCCTTATTGAAATTTGAGCTTGCAACCAGTTCCTGATCAAAACCCGAGGTGCCCATGCCATAAGACATATAAGATAGACAAGTGGGACCTCATAAAACTGACAAACTTCTGCAAAGCCAAAGAAACCATTAAGAGAGTGGGGAGGCAGCCCACAGACTGGGAAAAAATATTTGCCAACTGCATGTCTGACAAAGGCCTAACATCTGGGATCTACAAGGAACTCAAACGTGCCAAAAGACAAAAACAGGCCCATTACAAGGTGGGGAAACTATATGAACAGACACTTTTCAAAAGAAGACATACAAACAGCCAACAGATACATGAAAAAAATGTTCAGTCTCACTAGTTATCAAGGAAATGCAAATTAAAACTACACAGATCCACCCAACTCCATTCGGGATGACTATCATCAATAACTCAAAAAACAACGGATGCTGGAGAGGTTGCATTGAAAAGAGAACATTTCTATACCTTTAGTGGGAGTATAAAGTAGTGCAACCTCTGTGGAAAGCAGTGTGGCGATTCCTAAAAGCTCTAAATATCGACCTCCCATATGACTCTGCAATCCCCCTACTGGGAATATACCCAGAAGAACTCACCTCACTCTATAAAAAAGATACCTGCACATGTATGTTTATCACACCGTTGTTCACAGTAGCAAGAATATGGAACCAACCATGCTACCCATCAAAAGAGGTCTGGATTTTAAAAAATGTACATATACATGATGGACTATTTATGCAGCCCTAAAGAAGTACAAAATTCATGAACTTCGCAGCAACCTGAATGGATTTTGAGCCTATAATATTGAGTGATCTTTCACAGAAACAAAGAAGAGTATCCCATGTTCTCACTCATAAATGGACCTTGAACAATTATCGTAATGCTATAAGAAAAGGGTTGGCTGTAGCGGGAAACTGCTGGGAGGGGGATGGGGAAGCATTATTGGTAGTAGTGGGAGTCTGCCTGGGGAAGGGGGGGCACACCTCATCAACAAGGGTACCTGCATAATGAACATTTGTATACCTAACCCTGAATGGTACCCCCATCTTTAATATAAAACAGTTAAAAGTTTAAAAAAAAAAAAAAAGAAACTACTTACACAAGGGCAGGGAAAAAAATAATCCTAACGATTACAGGTAACAGTGCCCAGTGCTAACATAGGGTCAGAAATAGTGTCTGTTCACAATGTCCAGACTGGAAAACCTCATGATTCACAGGGCCTTGGTCTCTAATCCCTTAGTAATGGTTAATAATTAACTCTAGACTGAGTTCTGATTCTGTATAAGTCTTATGTAATGTGAAGAGTCAGAAGGCTCAAACCATGTGAGTGTGTGTGTATACCTTGTTTCTAAAATATATGTATATATAAAAAATTATTATATATACTATATATCATCTGTTATACACATTTTAGAGAAAGGGCTTATGTATATTATATATCTATTGTCATACAAATATAATATACATGTTTGGGGATTTTTATATATGTGGTACGTATTATATATATATAGGCTGAAGTGCAGAGGCACTATTATGGCTCACCATACCTCGAACTCCTCAGCTCAAGTGATTTTTCTGCCTCAGCTTCTCAAATAGCTGGGACTGTAGACATGCAATAATACCATGCCCAGCTGGTATATTTATGTTTTGTAGAGACAAGATCTTGCTATGTTGCCCAGGCTGGTGTCAAACTCCTGGCCTCTAGCAGTCCTCCTGTGTTGGCCTCCCAAAGTGCTGGCATTACAGAAATGAGCCACTGTACCTGGCCTTAAAGCTATGTTCAAGTAACTTAACTGTGTCCCAGAACAATGCTGAAGTATGCTTACAGGAATATGAAAATATCCACATCCAAAATGTAAAATTTACAGTGTCTGGTTAGTTTTTTTTTTTTTTTTTTGAGTTGGCGTCTCACTCCGTCGCCCAGACTGGAGTGCAGTGACCGCTCCCGGCCACTGCAGCCTCGACCTGCTGGGCTCCGGCGATCCTTCCGCCTCAGCCTTCCGAGTAGCCGAAACTACAGGCGCGCGCTACCACGCCCGGCTAATTTTTTTGATTTATTGTAGAGATGAGGTTTCGCCTGCCCAGGCGGGTCTCGAACCCGCGGGCTCAGGCAATCCACTCACCTCAGCCTCCCAAGGCGCGGGATTACAG